>JAHZNP010000843.1:0-34670 GCA_020615345.1 Triops cancriformis
TGTCATGTATCACACATTGATTTCTGCCTGTGATTGTTAACCCAGTGATATTAAACTAACTTTTCAAGTACTTCGTTGTCGGTGTTTGAGTCATTTATAAGCATGCGTTTTAAGTTTAAATTACTTATGGAGGAAGTGAACTAGGGGCGCCAAATCCTGAAAGTGCGTACCAAAAAAAAACCTGGTTACGCCACTGGTTAATAAGCCCACTTCATAGAAAATTAAAGAATTTTGGCTTTCATTATTCAATTTTATTCAATTATCTATTATTCGGTTAAGAGGTTTAGGTTTACATTGAATTAAATGGACTTAAAACGGGACCATCAACTTTTTATTCAATTACGTGGTTTATTCAAATGACCGATATTCAATTAAGTAGGTTGCACTTTAGATTATGTTGAAGGAGTTCAACCATAAATAGTGTCACCGATTCGTCTAAATTGTTGATCCTAGTTCTCTTTTCATTTAAGGTTGAATATTATATGGGAGATTAATATGCAATCTGGTAGTTAACATTTGGGTATTCTTCTATGCTCGCCATTAGAAAAAAATCGTGTGTGTTTAAATTACCTAATTTTTTCTGGGTACCACCTTACTACCCACCATCGTACCCGTTAAGCTCACCAGAATCCTCGTATAACAGACTAAAAAGGCTTCTTGGACTTTGCAAGCACGTTCGACCAACTCAAGGTCGAATCAGATGTGTCATTTTTGTGCTCGTCTGTCGTTTGCGAGCTAGGTTCGTGCCGCCTGAAACTGAGGGATTTTAGGAAGAATACCTAAAAATTCTGAAAACAGGAAGAGTCAAGTTCTGCATGCAAATGGCTCAAGTGAGATGCTTTCGAACAGTTGCAGAATTCCAATGACTTGGGACTAATTGAATTGGTTCGGGATGTTAACCAACTCCTCCCCGTACATGGATAAACATTTGCAGGGGAGTTCGCTTATAATGATGGGCTCGGGACTGGACAGGAATTATCGATAGGGGCGTGTGGACACGTTCGGACAGTTTTTGCTTTTTTCTATCTCGAGACCTCCGTACGTTACAAAACAGAAAACTTTTGCGTGTTTTAGAAAGCCTTGTCATCCGCCCTAATTTTCCAGATGATAGTTTTTAGTTTCGAGCTTCAGAGCCGGAGATACGCTAATTTTTCGCAAGCTTATATTTTGTTGTTGAGCATATATTCTAATGCACACGTGGAAAGATAAAAACTGTTAAATAGTCCCTTTCCTCTTTTATAATTTATAAGACAGGCGAGGGTGGTCAGTTCTTCTCTTTTCAGCTGTGGAAACATGATCGACCTGCTCCGTTCCCTCCCACAGTTCCATTCAAAGCTATGACTTTTTGGGTTATCTAAATTTAATTTAATTAATTAAGATATGCCGCCATCTACTGTTAACTAAAATTAGTTTCAAGGAATTCAATTTGCGAAGGGCAAAAGAATTCTTGAACGACGTGGCTTATAGGATCATCTTATGCTATTTCGCAGGTTACCATATCCGCAGACGTGACACTTGAACAAAAGCTCTCTATTGCCGAAATTATACAATGCTTGTTCTACAATTCACAGAAATTTCAGATTTTCATCTAAAGTAACAATCCATAACAGAAAGAACCGTCCGCAGGCACATTCTCTGAACAAAAAAAGTTGACTTTAAAAGCTCATTCTGGATTCCTAATCATTTTTCACCCGCGGTTGGCTAAATAAAACCCTATGAAACAATTCATACGACGTATTGATAATCCCCCAGCTCAACAACGCCCTAGTATAATTCACATGCACGCCGTAAAACATTCTTCGCAGCGACCGGCCTCGGTCCTCGTAAACTTGGCGGGAAACTTCAAATAGGGTATGAAAAGGACCTCCTAGGGTGCATTGCATGTGCGTTTTCAGGATATTGATGGGGTAAAAGACGGTGCTGATGAACGCGCCTACCAGTGCTCCGGTTACGAAGTCAAAAAACACTTTCCCGCTCCAATGATTCGATTTGGGCAGCCGACTCGACAACACTTCTCTGAATTCAAAAAACATGGCATTACTTAAACCGTTCCGCAAAGCTATGGGCACGAATCCCCGGTAGTATTCTCGGAAGCCGTAATGTCTCAACTCCTCAAAGGCGTGTAATGTGTTTCGGAAACGGGTGTGAAAGTGGCGGTCTTGCAAAAGCATTTGAATGCGCTCGAAGGGAGTGAGCAACGCTTCGGTCGAGCCAGCCAACACGGCCGAAATGTGTTTCCGAGAGCTTTCATCGACGCTAGGGACGTAGTGAGAGAGAAGTTTTTGATAATGATCGTACATGCCGAACATAATGGAGACAGAGATGCTTTTTTGGCATAACGGAGGGATGATTCCCCTGTAAAGGTAGCGAAAGCCTTCCGTTTTGAGCTGCTTGATGGCCTGGTCTGTGTGTAACCCGTGCAGCATCTTCAGTAAAAAAAAAAAGAATGAATAAAAGAAAAAATCAATTAGTAGTTTCCTTGAAAAAATACAGCTTTGTATTTTATTTGTTTTTTACTTGGCGAAACATGACTTTATTGATAGGATAAGTTAGGGTAATGTTGACAAAAGCAGCTCCCCATCCGCACATGAATTCTCGCCATTCTGGCCGGGGCACAGGAATTTTGTCTGGAATATTTATTTTTTTCAGTAGAATGTAAGACATTTTATTGAGCGGTTTTGACTCACCTAACATTTTCTCAGGCATTTTGTTGTATCTCTAAGGAAACATCTGCAGTACTAGAGTAAAAATTAGTTTGATTTAAAGTATTTTTCTTAAGACAAAAGGCTGTCAAGCGACAGGTGCCCATGAGGTCTAAAAATAGAACAAGAACTGCGTCTACAAAATAATGTTTACTTACCTTATTGCACTGTGACAATTGTCCACTTCATCGTCAAATAATACAGTACTTAACTATTAGGGTTGTGGCATAGTAAATTTGGTAAACGTTTGAGAGAAATGAGGGGAAATGTCTAAGAAAAATATTATGTAAACAATAAAGAGTGTAGAAGGATGAAACAAGGGGGAGGGACTAAATCGCGAACATGCAATCTGTATTATTCTTCAGTAGTCCGAAAAAGTGAAACTCGAACTGGTTTCTATACATTAACCCCAAGGTTAGTAGAAACTAACCTTGCATTAACCCCTTCATGACTCTGTACTTATCTAAGTGTAGCTCTCCAGGCATTTTGGCGATTTGCCCAGAGTGTTCCTTAAGGCTAGTGTAAAGCTAGATTTTGTGGGGGAAATAACAATAGCGCAATGTAACAGATTTTTTAAGTGATTTTAAAAAATAATCTCTGAGGCTTACTAATTGTTTAATCACCAAGAAAAGCACCGTAAGGAAATTGAATGAAAACAGAGGCAAATTTTTAATTTATGTATTTTTTTTGCTAGGTAATGAATTTGGACAGAAAGATTAGTCTTCCGAGCACGAGTTCTCCTGTTGCAGACGAATGGGAAGTTTTAGATCCAACCCCTGATATTCATGCCCTTTTTATTCAGTTTAACGGCGAGTACTTTTGGGGCAAGCTGGACGGAGTGGAAGTTAAATGGAGTTCAAGAATGACGCTGTAAAATTTGCCATTCCTAAGCCCTTCTTTCTACTTACAACCAATTTTAATGCAGATGCGCTGGCTTGTGTCGATATGAAGGCAGAGGAGGTCTTTGCTCCATTAGTTTAAGCGTGCCCTTGTTGAAACTCCGCCCTCGACGCGATTTAGTCGAAACACTCCTAGTAAAAAATAGGAAAAAGATCTAAATTTTTGCTAACGTTCAGATGTATCGTAGCATGAAATGATTCACGCCTATTTGTTCGTCACGCAAAATAACCGAGACCGCGAAGGACACGGACCGGAATTCCAAAGTCACATGGGGCGTATTAACCGAGCCGCCAAAACGAAAATTACTGTAAGAAAGTCAAAAACTGAAATTTTAAAGAGCTTGGCCTAATTTCCTCATGCTTTCTGCAGATATATCACTCCTTTCATGATGAAGTGCGGTTATACAAACAGCATTGGTGGAAATGTTCCGGTCCCTGCCAGTCCCGTCCGCCGTATTATGGACTAGTCAAACGATCAATGAATCGAACACCGGGGCCGAACGATTTTTGGTGGAAAGAACATCAAACAACTTGCGGGGGAACGTATACCAAGATCAAAGAGCCCGAAGATTATGGCAAGAAACGCAAAGCGAAAGAGAATAAACAAAGTATTGATTCTATTTTTCCTTACTGAGAGATTTTTTAACGTTTCTGTTGTTTCGAAGGTACAGACAAAGGTAAAAAGATCCAAATGAAAGATATTCGTTCGTTTGTGACACCCAAAGCTTCGACGAGTGAATCCCAGGAAGTTTTAATTGATTTAACCGAATCAACTCAAGAGAGTAGCTCCCAATCCAGTCAGAACCGCACCCAAGCGACAAGCGCTGCTAGTAGTCCCACCCGCACCCAAGCGACAATCGCTTCTAGCAATTCGACCCGCACCGAAAACAAACCGCCTGACGTAAAACCGCAGACGGCCCATGCAGTCGTTCCGTTCTCCGGGCGCGGATTCGTATTGGGTTCTGCCAGTACAACTAATGCTACTCAATTGTCTCAGGCTCCTTTGTCTTTTGTGAAATGCCCAGTTTGTAATGCGAACATTCTCGAGTCTGCGATTAATTCCCATTTAGACTCCTGTTTAAGCAAATTCGTAACATAACGAAGTATTCCATAACCAGGTTTTCTGACTGTGATTTAGGATGTTATGCGTGTTTTGTACATAGTTTACAATGTGACTCCCCTTTGTACTTCAGAAAATTTATTTTTCAGTCATAAAAGTATCCACAATGCAAAGAATGCCTTTGTTCTTGCGAACACTGAAAGCAGTTTTACCGTGTAATTGGGTTCCGTAGAACCTGTTTATTTAGCTGGGAGCAATTAGCGAATAGAATGTGTTTTTTTACGATACTGTAGAGCTGCTGGGGCATATAACAGAGTAACGCAAAATTCCACAATTACACGCGGTTTGGCAATCCTGCACAGACACGGTTTTACGTGAATACATTTCAGCCCGGAAGCTTGGAGACATGCTAAAGGTCAAAAGCAATGTCGCTCACATCCGACTGTGTCGTGTGTTACACTTCCTTACTGCAGAACTTCAGGGAAGCTGTGTTGCAAGCAGTATCAGCAATCGTCTCCCCAGAAGGTAATCAACGCACGATGGCGACCAGGGCGTCAGAGTAAATGACGCCCTAGGAGAAAAAAGAAATCTAGAACTTGGAACGAGGTCTACTTGATGTCTTAATGGATGTGTAGAAAACATAAGGAAGTGTTAAGAAAATTGAAGAAAGTTACACAAGCGAAGAAAGTAATGAGTCATAAATGAGCCCTGCCGCTTTGGCGCCCACGGCGCGTGCCCTCGCTATTTCAAACCTCGTTACGTCCTTAGAAGCAAGGTTATTTGTACAGCGAATTTGCCGTTTTGCTGTCAATGGTTGGATTAAATTTGAAAACTTCAATTCGCCTCACATTCTTTTCATAGCACGATATTGAAGTTTTGGACCTACGATCTATGCCTACGATGCTACGAAGAAAGGGCGCAATAGAGCGTTTGCCAAATTACGCCTCTGGTGGCAAGAAGTAGCGAATCCGCCATCTTGCGTCCAACTCCCTTTTGTTTACGTATGGTGCTGTGTAGTGATTCTCGGTTTTATTTGCGTAAATACATATTTTAAGCTGAACAATTCGTCTCATGTGCTTTATTGCTGTGTTATACTTTGTACTTCGCATACGGGCAGGCCTAATAAGTCAAACTAAAGCCCCAAAATATCGTTGCATAAAGCAAGACCTACTAGAGAATTTTGCGTTGTGAATTAGGAGAAATATAGGTATAAAGTTTACGGTAAATTTGCTTAAAACCCACAATATTTTTTAACGGCCGTTCCTTGAAACAATATTTTCAGGCCAGTAACAGAACTGTAGTATGTTGCAGGCATTACGAAGTCAAGGACTTCTATATTTACTTGCCTCCATTCAGGAAAGAGTTATTGCCAGGAGTTTTGCCGTCAAGTTTTTGCATTTAAACAAAATTAAAACCCAGGAAACCTGAACACGTTACATTCAATGAATTAAAATTCCAGTTAAAAATATATGAAGGAAATATTATCATTATGATTTAGCGAAAGAAGAACAAGCCAGATGCGCAGCTGAAAATCAAATAGCTGTACTTCAAGATTCGTCGCAAGAAGTGCAAAAAGAACTTTTAACAGCTCAAATTGAAATTGAAAAGTTTTAAAATCTTGCCAAATGTAATGAAAAACTGAATGGAAACCGAAGCTTGCTTAAGTCATAGATCTACATCGGCATGGAATCAGATAACGAGTTTGAGGCCTTGTTATGCTACTTAAATCCCGGAAGCTCTTATAGCATTTTGCTCCAACGCAAACTTTTTTCCCGAACGGGAGAATTAGGGTCTCAACGTCTGTAACATAGTGCTCGTTTGAGAAAACCCCGCTACGCCTAAAATTCCTAGCCGACGTTATTTGCGATGTAAATATCCTTTAATTAATTGCTCTAACATTTCTCGAAGGTTTGGTATGCACTTCGGCAAAGTTTGACTAAGAAAACTACTCGTAGCATCGCTAAATAAAAAATATAGAAAAAATAATATTGCATTGAATCATATAGGGCTGGGGAAGGCTAGGACGCAAGATGGCGGATCCTTAGTTCCGTGCGCTTCGCTAGATGCCACTGGTGAATTTGGCAAACGCTCTATTGCCTTCGAGCTAGTACTGCCATCTATGGGACCTTTTAAGTAACTGAGCCAAACCCAGTGCCTGATCAACAAAGCGCATTGAAAGGTAAGTGATCCATAAGAAAAGCATTAAAATAGTGAACAAGCCTTCATCGTCTAGTTTTACAAGAAAAATAAACATTTTAAACTTCCTTACAAGCTAAAGCTGAATTAAAGTGGGACATCTATATGTAATAAGAGAATAAAAACACATTTTTATTGCCGAGTCATGGAAAGGTTTTTGCATATTATGCAACCAAATCCCAAATGGAATAGTTATTTTCTTTGAAATAGGTTTCTGAACTTTTATCCCCTATAAAGCCAACTTTTTGTTTTAAGACAGATTGGATTTGAGTCGAGAGGTCCGGGAAGAGTCTTGAAAAGATGTCGGAAATCCAAGTTCACGTTGAATACTGGTATATTTTTCAGTTTCTTTTCCTAAGAAATAGTCTTTTGATCTGTTTGTCTACCATTTGCAGTGGCGGGTGAGGTTACGCTCCCCGCTTCATGGAACTGAAGGACATGATCATAGCCGAAGTTCCAGAAGCGGTTGTTACTGGCTCTGTCGGCCGGAGAAGTAATACATTTTACTTTCAATTATATAAGAAGTCATTGTTTTTTAGAGTTATAGGATAGTTGCTCGCTAAGTGCAGTCATCTTGTAGTCTAGTCCACATACTAAAAACATATACGCTATTTTTTATGTTTAATGAATGAACGCCCGAATGCTTCGGTGAACATACACATTCGTTTCCACTACTAAAATTATTTTGTCGCTCTCTAGTAGTAAAGTGACTTCTCTGTGAAACATATTCTATGTTTCCTCAATAGAGAGTACAGTAGAAGCCCTTTTATCCAGCTTCAGTATGACCGTACTGAAGTAAAATCGAATAGCAGTTTAGTCCGACATAAAGCATAAGAATAGCAATTGCAGATAGTAAATTAGAATAATGAGCTTTAGGTATATCGTGTACATGTGAATAGTAAAAATTCGTGTATTTGCTTAAATAATTAGACAAATTGTTACATTGACCTTGAGTAATGGCCAATTGTAAGTTTCTGGAACAGACTTCAGAATACGGCAAACACAGAGAGTTGAAATTTCGGCTCCTAAATCGTGATCGAATAAGAGTACTTCCACTGTAGTTATTATTAACCAACGCATATTCCATGGTTTCGGAAACATTTGAAAATCTGTAATAACTTTTGAAAGTTTCAAGCCGACATGGGATTAGTTATCAAAAGTATGAATCTTCATACAAAAAACAACGTTTTCTTAAACATTCTTGTATTTTATTAACTGGCTCACAAAAGTAGAAATTTCGTGCACGTGAAAGAAAGATTATTTTATCAAGGGAAATAGGATAGTGGAATTCATGTATATCATCTGTTGCCCGACAGTGACACGAACATGAAGTAAAAAATCTCTTGTTTCGCACATTATATAAATTTGCTTATATTACGCATCACCTTCGCTCTTGATTTGGTAGTTATGTATTCTTTTATTGTGCTTTCCAATATTTTTCACTGGATTCGTCGATTCTGTTTATTCATTCTCATTGTAATTTTTTATTATATTGATTTTCCATCTCATATTATCATTGTTCATTATATTGATTTTCCTTTTTTTACAGCTTCTTTTGAAGTGGTAGTCAACAACTTCACCATCCACTCAAAACTGAAGTCATCTGCGTTTCCTGACTTTAACGAAGTAGTCGAAATCGTTTCGTCGGTCAAGGAAGGCGAGGCCCCGAAAGTTGTGCAAAAAACGCACAGTTCTTGCGTAATTATGTAGAAATTTACCAAGAATTTGACCCGCCACCACCATAAAGAATATCGCTGCCTTGGTTGCACGGTGTTTGCGCTCTTTGAGACTGATTCGGTCATTGGTTTTACCACCAAGAGAATTAGTGGATGTTTCAGCCATCCCCGCAATACGAGACTACGATTTCTTTCCTTATTATACATTTACTGCCCCAGATCTCTGCATTCGTGTTGTTATTTAATTTTTCCTTTTACTTTTTTTCTGGATTCATAAACATGGTTGAGGTCAATATAACATAGTATCCCGGGAAATATGCTCTGCAAGTGTAATATCATTCGCCACGCTTTGAAAATTCCCTTTTTCGCTAAAAAATCTAATATCTAGCCATGGCAGATGCTGTCAAGAATCTGACATTTCAACCCACTGGAGACCCTCGAGCTACTTTTTAGATTTCCGGTCGTTGTTGGGGGAGACAAACTAACTGGATTGGAAAATACGCCCTGTTCTGTAAGCCGTGTTGCGAATTCGAGTCACGGAGTAAAAGAGAAAATGTTTCTAGGTTTGGGAGCGATTACGGAAGAAATGTTAGGCACTTACAGCGAAGCTAACGAGTGCGAGGGATGCGTACTACGAGCTACGACAGCGAACGATACACATGAAACATAGATTATGAGACGGCAACAAAAGTTATGGCTCCTAAGGTCCGAGTTGATAGTCACAATACACAAAAGATTTTATTCTCGGGACGTAAAATTGTATGGAAAGTTTGAGGATTGCGAAAAGCAACCAACGCAAATGGTTTCCCCTAATTCATAAAACTTAGAATGACACGAGCCAAATACGTTAGTACGGGAAGTAAATTACAGTGTGTAACAATGAAATCGAAGGCATGGTCAGGCCTAGAGAAAAGAATGCTACCAAAACTGGGACATGCAACGCAATTTCATGTCCACTCTTCCAGGATTTCTTGTACGATAGTCGAGAATACCCAACAATGAACATAAAATAAAGCTAGCTGAAAATTTACGCGGGAAAATAACACCTTTTGTACGCCATTTCGTCGTTTTCATGTAGCGCTGACGCCAGAGTAAGGTACTAGAACGACCACTAGAGGGGCTACTGTATGGACGCCATGACTGAGGAGACAGGGGTCAGCTGTTACAAAATTGCAAAAGAAGTAAAGTAGTTTTCGAAATTAACTATTCACTAATCGTATAAATATACCAGCTATTCAGAGAAAAAGAATAAGAAGTGTAAATCATTACTAAAAGTAGACGTTCCTAATTTGTTCTTATCATAACCATTGCTGGTCAAATAAAACAGCGTAACAAACCAAGCCAATGAGTATTTATTATTCTTAGTGATGTAAGCATAGTAAGTCTTCAACTGTTTGAACCGAATCTCCCTAAGAAAAGTCGTTATTTTTTAAGCAGAATGCTTCTGTTTCATTCGTTCCGTAGCAGCGGTCTAATCTTCTTAGAGCTTATGAGGAATTATTCCGAAGATTACGCTTCTTTTGATACTCAAACATACAAAACGATTGAACGTATTAAGGCTACGGTGCGATTCGCCGTGCTGTAGGAATTACATGCCAAACGGCGTAGGCGATTTGGCAGACGCTGCACAGTATTTCAAAATAAAACTTATTTATTAAATTAAAATAAAGACAAAGAAAACGACAGAAAAACATATATTTTTTTATTCAGTCAGGGACAAGCATGTACATTTTCAGCTTTATTTGCACAAAAGGATTGTAGACATCCGATCTCCAAGATGCCACCTGGAATCCAAAAAAATCAAATTTGACTCGCTTTTTACAGATTTATTAAGATCTCTGTAAAGAAAAGCTCGATGATGAGAAGTACGTTTTACGATTGAAAGCTTTGCTGTCGATATTTTTTTCTGAAAAACTAGCAGTATTTGCGAAATCACCTACTCCGTTTTGCATGTAACACACTTATACCACAGTCAGGTGCACCATAGCGTTAAAGTAAGGAAAAATGAGAACATAGATTTATTTTATTTGCTTGCATATCGTTTTTCTTTTCCAATGAGAACTTTCCCCATGAGTAACTTCTTGTCGACTTTGATTTTCTTGTGCCCAAAATTCCATAGTCCCAAAGTCATAGTTTTTGTATCAACTGCCTCGCATAACGATGGACCCCATTCACCTTTGCCGTGACTTCAGCTCGTACGGTCCTACCACTTTTGAAAAAAAGACTTTAATGTATAGGGTTCGTCAAAAAGTTGACCCAAGCAAACGACTCTATACTCAAAACACGGCATTGAGTAACAATGAATGTTTCCATCGCGGGAGCTGCTGGGGGTACACGGACCAAACACGAGAAGATGGTGGAGACACGCCAATCACGCAAGTGCTATAAGTATTTGGCTCGGTTGGTCATTTTCTTACTGTTCCTGAACAACAAAGTTATGTGTAAAAATGCCTGACAACTGAGTTTACTAACACGCCTCTGGTACTCGTATCATTAGATTCCTGCATTACCTACCAGAACTGCGCGAAGTCCTCGGATGGAATTTGGCTTAAATTCAATTAATTGAATTCGAATTGAATATATACACTGGTATTTTTTTATGAATTGACAAACAACTGAATTTGTAGGCACTGACTTAGGAAAACGAACTAAAAAAGTGCTTCAAATGTTTTTTTTTCGACGCTGTACAACTTCATACAGAATGAACAGAAATGGTAGAATAATAATTCATTCCAAAAAGGGAAAACAAGACTTCACTGGCTATTAGCATTAAATTGAAAAGAAAATTTCGACACTAAAGCTTGGAAACAAACTGGTGTTTCTTTTTTCTAGTATTTCATAATACTTCCGTTGTTTCCGATACTTGAATTTAGCCTTCGTGGCATAAGGCTTATGTTGGTGCTACTGAGTCTAGGATTCATACAAGACTGATTTGCGTTACACTTGAGTGGCTACTGACAGTTTTATTTTTCATCTAGGTTCAGTGAGGTTAATTAAAGTTATTGGGGCCGGGGTAAGGCCAAGGAATGAAATAGAAGTATTTTACGTAAGCCAGTTCAATGGTTCGGTACAATTTTGCGCTACATTATATTGACAAACGCTTTAAAAATTCACAGTCGACCTTTCACCTGGTTAAAGCATTTTCTCCCCTAAATGAGTGTACATTTTTCTGATAATTTATAAATTATAAATTTATAAACGAGCAGAAAAACTGTATTGGCAAATCGCAAAAGTCTGATTAAGCCTCCTGAGAGCATACATCTATAATTATAAATTTAGAAATTTATAAGCCTTGCTTTTGTTATTTTTTTCACGATGACGTAATACAATTTTAAGTCACTTGTATGTTTACATGATTGAACTTCGAATGGATGGAGAGAAAGCCCGAACTGAATTGACTTTAACCCCCCAAAATTTAAAAACCATCTGAATTGACCTAATATTGATTAAAAAATACATGAGTTGAATTTCAGAAAATCGTTCTGAATTTGTGTACAATCGACTTTCACTACCCCTGAATTTGCCTAAGTGCGTTAACTACACAGGAAGACTTTAAGCAAGCCAGAACTGGCGGATATAGCCAGTGGCGACGCTACGCGTCCCTCCCGTGCACTTGCCTGGGCCTTAGCGTCTATTGTCTTGTAAAACAAATACACCACTTGTCTAAGTTGGCATGTGGCGATTATGAGCTTAAAATGCCACCGAATAGCGTACAACTTACGTAAACACTTGACTGGCTAGACCCTTGGCTGCCTTTGATACACATTCTACTACCTTCTCTGCTAAGACAATGTCATTGTCCTTGACAAGAATGAAGGCGCACGTGTCTTACTGCACTGCAGGTTACTGCCAATCAAAAACCTCACGATTGCTCGTATTCCCAACTTACGAAGCTTCAGTATAAGCGTGTTAGGTTACGCTAAATGCGTATAAAAAATTCCTTCAATAATTAATCTGCGTGGCTTCGTGTGCTCAGTGAGCTACATCCCGTTGAATAAATCCTGGCAAAACACGGGTAATTTTTTCTCGCAGTAATACCACGCGGAACAACTGCAAACCCGCGTCTAATGCAAGCTTCACCCTGCACTTTACCCCATTAGAGAAAAATGTGTCTACCAGCGAAGTTGGGATCCGAGCTACACACTTGTAAACCTGGTCAAGTTCCAAAACTTTGTACATAGAACCGTGTCACAGATCGGGTACGTTTACTCCCCTCCCGAAACCTCTCGCTGAGATCTTTGTAAAAGCAAACTGAGCAAAAAGTCCGCAAGTGTCGTTCCAAACTTTGTCCGACACACTTTTTTTGGTTTGGGTACTCGAAACCTCTTCGATTAATGCGATCGAAGCGGTCCAGCTGTTGGTGAACGTGTACTCCTACAACGAAGGAATTATTTGTCAGAATCCGGAAAACAACAAGAAAGTGAAGTTGTCATTCCCAAACTCATCTCTTTCTCTCGCTCTCGTCCCCCAAGAGTTTTTTTCGTTTATTTTTTCCCGACGAAAAAAAGAAAATTATACAAGTTTTTTTTTCGAGAAAGGTGACGTGGAAACGAATGTTAAACACACATTTCGCGAAGGATGAAAATAGGCCAGAAAATAACAATTAACGGTTTACAAAAGGCGCAATATGACGCTATACTGCGTTGCACGGCAGCAGGCTGCTCTCCTGTAAAAAAAGAAAAAAAGAGAAAGATATAGCTACCGGGATAATTAACAATGTTAATAACTTTGACGTGGCCGTTTGTTCCGCCCCATCCTCGCGCCAAGCCGCACAAAAGCAGCCCAATATGGCGGCCTTTGTTACCTTTTAAGACGTGCAACCGAAGCGACGCCTTTGGCGCGTGTGCAGGTTGACATGTATAAACCCCAGTATCAGCTAATTCCGCATGATTTATGGACAACAAGCTCCACGTAACGTCTTCTGAAGCATCATAATAGCGGTGTTCCTTTTTCCGCTGCGCAAAGTCGATAACCTAATGGGAAATCGAGACAGAAATTTATACACAAAATTCCAAACCTATAACAAAATAAATCAGAAATAATATTTTCCTTTTCTAAAGAAAACTGACGAATTTTACATTCGTTTGCGACTCATAATTCTTCACTCCGCTGTCTACTCTCATTTGCCTTTTTAGTAGTCACTCATAGACCTTTCCATGCCTTGCAATAAATCTGCAGCTATTTGCGCACGAACTTCAGGTTCGCAGTAATCCGTTTGCCGTGACAAGCTATATTTTTTCCCTTCCCAGCTTTTTTTTCCCTTTCCAAACCCATCTGAGAAAACCTACAACTAGGTTACACGCGGTCTAGAAAAGCTTCCGTGCCTTGTATCCCCATTCACCCCCGTTATCCTCTTTTCATGCAAATTTCTGCAGCAAATACCCTTTCAACTGAATCTAATGGCGCAGAAAATCGCTAAATGTACCCGAAAAGAGGTTTTATAGGAGGTGTTCTGAAGCACTAAAGCACACCCCAATGAGCGAACGGAATAAATTAGGACGTACAAGGAATATCTTCACTCGTTACAACAAAGATGGCGTCACCTCATTTTTTTTAATAAAAAAAACCTTTACCCTGCGTCACTCCTAACACTTTCCTCTCTACCAAAGGTTTTTGCTCCATGTCGAAAATTTTTTCTACATTCTCTACTTTTCCTACCTTTTTTCCTTTTTCTTTCAGAGCTAGTTTCTGTATAAATTTTTACCTGTCCATTATGGTACCAAAAGAAGAACGCGGGTTGACCTCCGGAATCTCTAACCACGCAAGTTATATTCACGGCAGTGCCTTCTTGCACGTGAAGATCCGATCCTCCGAGTATTTCACTGCTGGGCTCTAGAAAAACATTTTCAAAACGAAAAAGAAAAAACAACACTATAAAAATAGGAATAACCAGTTTGAAAAAAAAACTCGTGAAACTACCAAAAGAACGTCAAGAAACTCAGAAATGTTTCACACACTGATCGGGGGCAATCTGTCCTCCTTCCCTAACAGGATCACCACACGAAAAGCGTTCTGCTTCCCGAAAACTGAAATCGAGAAGTTCATATACCTTTTTTACGATCTTTTTTTTTCTTTTGGTGCTGCTAAGGAAGGTTGGCTTTTCCATTTTCCCCAGAGATGCCATTTTTTTCTTTTTTTTTTCTTGTGTGTATATCCATTTTTGTATCCCTTCGCGTGCATAAAAAACGTTCTCGTTGGCTGGAGCTCGGAAAGTCCAAAGGGCTGCCGGTTTTCGTCGCAGCTTCTTTAGAAGACTTCTGAACAAGTTCAAGAAGACAACTGTGTCATTTGTATGCTGGCCGTGAGGAAATTTGACTGTCTGCGTCAGCTGTTGGTGGCTACACCCATTTTCAGCTTCTTTCAAACAATTTCCTCGCATCCCAGGGCTTACGGGTACTAAATTATTTATTGCTGCATATCGCGCGCCCCAATATAATTTGGCAGTTTTAAAATTGTCCTCCGGCCTGTTCAGTTCCAGAAAAAAAATACGGCAAGTTTTCAGCTTTTCTCACGTGCAATAGGGCGACTGAGTCATAGAGATGGAAATTTCAAATAAACGAGAGATTAAGAGAAAATGTACAAACGATATTTCTTCGTCTTCTTCATCTTCTTCCTTTCGGAGGATCGATGAAGCAAAACTTTTGCTCCCATTCCCATAACTTTTCATTTACCTCCAGGGCTTTTCAAGCTACCCAGGAGAAAAAGCTAAAAATAAGAAATGAAAAACCGTTCTCTCTAGATCATCCTTTGCTCTCTAAATTTCGTTTGGGACAAATCAACATGAATATAAATCGATGTTTCTAGAGGGCTTCGCCCTGGACTAACTTTGGCTGTCGTCCGTTCTAACGCTTCCTGAGAAAAGTGGATACAACGAAAAGCGGATAAAGATGGAGGAGAAAATGCACGCTGGACAACAAATATGTTCTCTATTCTGGGAATCCTCCCATCTTAGGTAAATAACTACTGTATCAATTTCCCTTCACGATTTATAAGGATTCTGCTGTGCTCTATATTTATCTAAGGCTTCTACTTCGGATGGAGAATGCCGCACAGTAATTTGTAAAACGATACTGTACAAACAAGTCCGTAAGAGACTTGTCATAATGCTAACAGAACGTGGAAGCAACTAAATTTGGGGGATATCAAACCTCCCAGTTGATCTCTATATATCCAGAAAATGCGCAAGATTTTTTTGGGTTATACTCCTTACTCCACAAAGCATCTCCAGACAAAGTTATCTGTGATACAAAGCAACGACGAACTGCCTTGCGGCGTCCTTGGGACGAAACGCTCGAAAGGTGGCTTGTGCGGGGAAGTCTCACGGGAAACTTCCAGAACCTTCCCTTTGAAAGACGTCCAAAGGCGGTTTTCGTGTTATCTTTGGCTCTCTCGAATGATTTCTAAAGCAAATACTATCTCTGTAAAGATTACGCAATAGTGTAATTTGCTTATAAGACGATGATTCTCTGTTTGACGTGGAGACCACGTGGCTCCACGCTGTTTGCGTGGCGGCCAAGGACTGCCGAAGGGCAATTAGGATTGTTTTGCCTTCCCTTGCACGCTTCACGCTGTGAGTGGTGTTTTTCTCTGGTAATGGATAGTTTTCCATGCTTTAAGTATTTACTGCTGAGATTTCATCCCTAGAAAGGAGTTTATCAGTGTTATTAAGGCCCCGGTATACACAAACCCCTTATGGGCGAATAACATGGAAGATTTCAGACACCATAATTTGAAAACGGTCAAAATGTCAAAGATATTGTTTCGATAGTAAAGTTGCTATTAATGATGACTAGTACACAACATCGAGTTTTTGTGAAAAAAGAAGTTCTATAAATTTATAAACTTTGACTGAATGTGTGCTACTTTCTTATTACACTGAAAAATGGAAATCGGACAATGTAGTGCACTAGCTCTGATTTTTTAAAGTTTTATGATGAAGAGAAAAAAGAGATCTGTTTGGTAGTTTTTGTGATATTGTGTATGAAATTTCAAAGTTTTGTTTGATTTTATTATGCTTTACCGCTATCCAGAGTTTCTGTTTGACTTCGTTTTGCTTCTGTTATAAGTCACTTGAGCAGACCTACCTTCTAAGAATAAAAGCGTGTCCCTATCTTTTATTTTTTAAAAATTTCGGAAGTTGTGTATACCGGGGCCTTAAGACTTGAATGCCAGTGTCAACTTTTTATTACTGTTATTATTAGGAATATGGAGTTATACGGTACGATTGTTAGAGAAACCTCTCTGCAGCGCTTCGACCTTTCATCTTCCCCAAAACTCTATCATGGGGTGTTTTTTATTATGGATATCAGCTTCACAGCTGCATCCTCTTCCTATGACACACTATACAATCACAAGAATTCCACAAGCCCCAGGTATAGCGCTTGAAGATCTCCAGCTGACGCCCTAAAACTTTGTAATGACTCTTATTAGCCCAACGGTCTCATTGAGGCTTGGGGGATGCTGTAACCCTCCCATCGTATTCCGTCATCCTCCTCCGATGGTATCTTGCTCATCTTTATCTTGTTCGCACCTATTACTCTAAAAATAACCCTTCTTTTCGCTTTGATGTTCACAACATAACGGTGCAGAACGAACGAAAGAACGAACTCTCTTCATCTTGAAGGAACTGTAAAAAAATGGCACAAAATTTTTAACTTGGAAAATGAACACCCCAAGGGGGAAATTTTCCATCAGTCCCTAATCGCCACCAAAACGACACACACACACACACAACACATACTCAAGTAAAGAAGATAAAAAAGCACCCAAGTCTATAACATCATTAAGACGCTTGGCTCTACCTTTCTTCGGCACGAACTCTCTTGCCCCTTTTATAAAGATCTTTTCATTTTCCTCTGCTGAAGGAATCGAATTTCTTGATATGGAGGACAACCTTTTAAGGTTGTTCAAAGGGACGTGCTTACCCACGACTTGCAGCGTTACAAAGAAACTCCTCGTGGGTTGAGTCCCAATTTGGCATTCATACAAGCCCGAATCATTTAGCATGGCCGATTTCAGCAACAAGGTCCATTCGCCAGTATGACGCTGATGATGGGCAGTGAACCGAGAGTCCGTCGTGTATGTGTAGCGACCCACCGTCAATATATGCACATCGCGGTGCCGAACCCAAGAAACCTTTCATGAAAGCACAATGAAGTAATCGTAATTAAGGGACGAAAAAATTCAATTATTCAAGATTATATTGATTCCATTATTTTTTCAGACAATACTTTTGTTCATTAGATTATGGAACGGAACCACATGAGAAATTGCATCGCGGTAATGTATGCTAAAATATAACTGGGAACTAACTAATCTTCAGTAACCTACGTATGCCTGGCGATATATGGACACGTACTAAGAATAGAGCGAAATATAAGACACCTAGGTGCATAGGCACCCGAGAATATTATCTGGTACCTGTGTGACACCCTACGGAAATAATTTTTCTGTAAGTAGGCCTAGTTTAACGTCATTGCCTACAGTACCATCAGGACTATTAAAAGGAGGCCAAGTGAAGATGAATCGAAGAAGGTTCGGAGAGGTCTTTGACGTTAAATTCAGTAACTCCTAGAAAATACAATTCTTCTTCAGTCCCATTGACGAATATGGTAACTGTGACTACACAAAAGCGTACTTTAATGTTAAAGTGACGTATCTTTTAAGTAGCATAATATAATTCTGTTGCAGTTACTAATTTCGTATTTTTTCCAGTTCTAAAAATATGTCTATATGTATTATTACATTCTTATATATTTTTGACATACATATTGATAATGTCAGAACTGGAACAAGCGCGCGCGGAATTTTCTCGGACGAGCGCATTTGCTAGTTTTACTTTTTCACGAGCTCTAGCGAAAAACTCTAGCGGTATAGTTTAAACGTTAGATCTGTTAAATATTTTTTTACACATTTTTGGTCGTGTGTTTGATGCGTTTAATATCTATAATTTTTCACACTCCACGGTGGTTTTGTTTATGTTTTGGACAATCAATATATTTAAGAATACAAGTTTGTAGAAAGCTTCGTTTAATTATAACATTTTTACTTTTATCCTAAAGATGGCGTTTCAAAAAGAGCGCGAGCCGTTCTCGAAAATCTGCAACGAGCGCAAGAGGGAGTGCGCTCGAAAAAACCCGAGTGATCTGCATTTTGTCAACGTACTTAGTATTTTTACGTTACAGACGAAAGCAGATTATGATTTAGGAAACGTTCAAACGTTCAAAGACTTTATTTTTTGTTTTAGGTTTTAGTAAAAAAAATTTTTAATTACGTTGGACGTGGTATGGTCTGTGACAAGGAAACGTTCAAATAAGACATTCGGATTCCTTGGAGAAATTATCCTACCGTTTTGTTGCGTAAGCTCCGGGGTTTGCACGTCATATAAGCCGTAGTTCCCACGGCGGCGCGTACAATTGCTGCACTGGGTTCAAAATCCGCTTCTGCCTTGTCAGCTTGGAGCGAGACATTTGTACTAGTCTTATGCACGGGAGACACATTTCTCCAGGGGTCTTTGTCTTCCCAGGCGTTGACTACAAACACGGAAACAAAATTGTTATTAGGCCAGAAAAGCAAAAGGAAAAAACAAACTTCAAGTCAAAAGAGAAAAAACGATGAAGATACCAGGAGAAATAAGAAGCAAAGCAGACAGCGCTGTAATCAATAGCAATACAATGGAGGGTTGTGGGGGGAGGGGTACCTTGTCTGTGCCTAAAGGTGCCCCTCCCTTCCCGTGGCCCATCTTGTGTGCTTGTTTTGAGTCTTTGATACTCACATGACAAACTGACATGTCACAGCCTTCGTAGAGAGAAATTACGGTGACAGTAGGAGAAAGAGTATGAATGTTCCTGCTTTCTTTCTCTCTCGCCTATCCCCCCTCCCCGTGTTTCATTTCTAGGGGGGGCGGGACAATAAACGAAGGTGATGGACACCTGACATGCTCCAACGTACTTAAGGAAGAGAATGTAACAGCTCAAAGGAGATAACACCATTTGGGTGATTGGATACGGCATTCTTAGTCGAGCGCCTGAGGAATTAATAGCATTACCCTAAAGGTTTACGGCAACAGGCTTGTAGCCTAGCAGAAACATAAAAAAACCTTAGCAACTGTTCGGGAGCAAGAAATTCGGGATTGCTTGCACAGTCGTAAAATTGCTTTGCTTTTAATGCAAAACGAATTGCATCGCTGTCAGCGAAGGAGTAGTTTCGAGAGTTTTCTACAGTTTTACCTACAAAACAACCAAGTTCCTTAATATGCAAATCCCTTTTCAAGACTGGGAACGTAAATCGAATTAAGGAGTAAACTGAACTAATCAGACTGAAATCCAACAATGCTTCTGACAGAATTTTCATAGCCCTAGGCATCAGATATTGAAAACTAACATCCTGCTGAATCTCTTTTATTTTAGTTTCAAAAATACGAGTATCAAGTGAATAAAAGTGTACATGGAAACACAAATTGAAATATAAGTAAATATTATATAGTATATATATAAAAAAACGCACTTCTGTACACAAAACTTAAAATGGTGTAAATTAGATACAGTAAAGTTGATAAGAAATCAGTGAATTAAATTAAAGTAAAGAACTGGATTTCAAAAGAATCTTCACTGTAAATTCGCACTATAAAGGGAACGGGCTCGGTATGTTCGACACAAAGAATATACACATTGCTCAAAGCTTTATTTTCATTGGTTCTTAGTTCACTGTCGATTATTTGACACCGCTTCTCGATACGATTCAATGAAAACAAACATGTTTCGAAAAAAGAATATTCACAGATCGTGTACAATGGTGCAATGTATCCTGATCAGAGACGATCAGATGAAAAATCGGTCACGGGAGAAATTTGTTAAATATTTAAATAAAAATGTCGCTGTTAGTCGCAATACAACAAAGATCGATACGTAACTACAGCTCATTCGATATATAGAAGAGGATAGCAATTTATCACCTCTGTCGGCAATAAAAAACGTGTACACATAAAGCTGAAGGGATCAAATTTGTTTCCGAGAAATCTTGACCGACCCTAGCAAAAAATTCGAGGCACTAATGGTCTGATCGCTGGCTACGCAAAAACCTACGGTGAATTGAAAGCAAATATATGAAAAAGAAAATGAAATGTAAGTACGTCTATTGCTGAAACTGCCTAAAAGCTAAAAACAGACTAAAAAGTAGATAAAAGGAAAATTCTCACAGATTTCCGCGTAGATCGAGCCTTCGTCGTTCACTGAATAGATTTTTACTAACGGAAACCCCCTTTAAGCTGCAACTATCGCAATGCGAGGCTTGCAGTACGGCTGGGTGTATCTTTAACGCTGTATAATAAATGAACTAGCCTGTTGCTATTTTTCCAACGACCAACAGAACACAGTTATTACCCAAAAAAGCTTCCTTCCTTATTTCAGATCTTCACTGCATTGCCAATATTTTGCAAAACTGGAATTCTCGTTCCACGCATTTAAATCTAGTGTTCTACTAAACAGCGAGCTAAGAATGGCGTCACGGATGGCGAACCATCATTAGCCGGCAAACCACTAAAAAACTGTAATGATGCAGCAGTCCGCTCGTATTTTTTGACGGACTTCAAGCGAGGGGTAAATTGATAAAAAAATATAATAAATAGTAAAAGCCGGGAAGAAAAGGACGAAAGCTGGTGCAACAAGTAAAGCCTTAACTCATGTTGCCCAGCCTTAAGATCTTGGGCGCAGCACTTGTCGGCGTAAGATGTACAAATAGGGTGTTGTCAGACTCCCCCCTAAAGCATAGGGACTACTCTTCTCCTAATCTCTGCTGAAAGCGAAAGCCATCCGTCAAAGCACTCCAGTCTTTTCCTTCCCGAAAAGTATCCCACACATCCATCTTGCGGGAGACCATAAGTCACTCTATCGAAACTAGCGCCCTCTAAAACCCGTTCTTCAACAAGAAAACCACCTTATAATAGTCCTTAAATCAATACAATTATCAGTCTTCTTTTCTCCCTTTTTTTCTGCGCATCTACTAGCGTTTATTCGCCCGTTAATTGCGAGACAAAACGTAAGACAAAAGTTCCCAATTTCCCAGTCCGCCATTTTTAACCGTCCACGTGGCTAATGGCGGGCTATATAACAAACCCAGGCGGGTTGCATCCCCACCAGGTGCTAATAAAAGCGTCACCTTTGCGCTTAAAAGGTTACTGAGCAAAAGAAGCACGGCAAATGCCAGCAGCGCCTGTTTTTGCCATTAAAAGCATAACTGCAGCCATGCTAAGTTGGGTGAAATATTCCTTCGTTCGCTTCACAAGGTTTGGGAGGGGAATATTACAAAAGAGGCCTTGATTTACTAATGGCTACCTCCCCGAATAGTAAAACCTAAGAAAGACACCATTTAAAACCATTCCCCATCCCTTTAAGCGTGACGTACACAGCTCGTTAACGCGTCAGTAATACTGAAGGAAATGACAGTAATATAATTATATTGACACAAAAACTCCCCTGATGCGAATACAGATCACAATTTCCTCTTGCCCCTTTACATTCGGTAATAGGACGCCTGTTCATTATCTCCGCATTTGTTAATACGATTAAACCTGTTCGCAGCCTCCTGTCCCTATCGGAAGACCGTCTTACCAGTTCGCATCTCATGTACTAGGATCACCCCTTTCGAGAAAGGAAAGTAATAATCCTTGAAAATATGTCTGCAGAAAATTGTCCAAAGATCCGCGAAAATCGCTAAATCATGAGCACCACGACGTCAGCTTCATTAATGCACTGCTTCGTGAGTTTCCCCCTGCCTGCCTCCACTCCACCTCAACAGATTACTAAACGCTTGTCAAAATTGTGGAAAAAGCGTTCCTTTTTTGCAGGCAGTAATGACTAACGATTTCTAGCACGTGCAGGTCATAATTAAACGTGCCGTAGGGCCCCAATATTAGACAAGTTAAACTTTGGGTGCCTTTTGGCGAAATTTCTAGGACTGGTACCGGTATTACTGCTAGACTGGTACTGGAAGGCATATTTACTGGCAGGATGATGAATGCTTGTACCAGGAAATAATGACAAACGTTAAGCCCAGCTCTCTTCCCGGTCTGGTTTTCCCAGGTGCTATTTGCGACCCGTGTAAATAAGTCAGGCAGAAATGATAGTACCTTTCCTGTTCTGCAGTAATGTACTAGCATGTATGTAACTCACCGCTGAATGTTTCATAGTCCTCCTACCTTAGGCCGTTAGTGCTGTAGTATACGTTAACGGACTTCGGCGATAACATCAATCGGTTTTTATACAATGGTGGACAATTCGGGTAGAAAAGCGTAACACGTCTCACAGTAATGTGAGTGTTGCAAAGCTAAAAGTTATGTACGCGTTTTATGGCGTCGTTAGTGGAAAACCGCAGCAATTATTACTCGTTTAGGCTTACAGCCACAAGTGACATAGACAGTGGGGCTGAACGAATGCGCAGCAACGTTAACGGGCTGTGTCATTTTTTCGGGAATGAGGTAAAGGAAGTCGCTAACAAGATAAGATCCCGAAATTGGTAAATTACTTTCCGCTGTGGAAACTCGACGTAGGAACTATACTCAATGCGTCATTTTACTCGGCGTCACAGAGTTGAAAAGAGATTATGTACGAAAAAAGTGCGTCGTAGCGATAAAATTGCTTCGTTACTTCAAGGTTACAAAAAACAAGACCCCTAATATTGTAAATTACTTTTCTTGGAGACTATTTGACGCAGACATTGTGTTTTACTTGTCGTTGCGCAGTATTACGCTTCTTCTGTTTGAAAATCGCAAAGGAAATTACGTCGCATGCATTACCGAAACGTGTTCGAATTTTTCGACGTAGAGGAGGGATGGGACAGTTTACACGTGGGACAAACCGTACAAAAATCATTACTAATGAACTACGACTGGTTTGGATCTGAAAAAAATTGTACACTTAGTGAATACGACGAAGCTTTCACGAGGAAATTTTTGTCGAAAAATATTGAACCGTTTTTGAGAAAGTAAATAAAAACTGAATTTTTGGCACTTTTTGTAAGAAACGGGTCCTGATTATTTCGTTGTAGCACTCATAATGTGTACCTAAAAGTAAAATAAAAATTACTTTTACCTAGCTGACAAGTTAGAGAATAATTCCTCCAAAGGTTTGTTCTAAAATCGCTGTCCTTTTTTTGCACGAGATTTTAAACTCCAAGGGGATGATTTAGTACGATTTGGACTCAGCCATTTGCATTGCCTTTTCTTGTTGTGAATAATCATTTTTACAAAATCGTGAGTTTCCTTGCACTAACTTGAGCTAGGATGATTCCTATATCGAAAGGTGAGTATAACTGTTAAGTTTCGTTTAGATATTTCAAGTCTATTATGTATTTTTAAAAAGGGCTACCTATTAGTGTTCTTATGGCAAAACACACGGACAAATCGCAGTACACCCAAGTCCAAATTGTATCCGCGGTATCTTGTTTTGGACAGTCGGAGGAGCCTCCAGTTTTCATGGGTGTTTGGTGTTATTGTTTGTGTTTTTCAAGCGTGCAATACCTCATTTGATAGCCAGGACACCAGGCCATCTAACGAGTATAGTTTTAGGCTACAATTTTGTCTCCACGTGAAGTGAAAAATAAACTACAGAAAAGTGTCCACACTGTCCCATCCCTCCTCTAATTACTATCACCACAATTAGGGCCCTAAAGTTGCAAATTTCTTTACGATAACCTGATCGCAAATATAACACCTACATGTCATTACAGGACATAGTTTCTACCAAAGTAATATCAAATTCAAAATTTTGGTTACAAAGACATGAGTTCGAATGCCCGGCTATCAACGCAATTTCTGTTGAACCTTTAATAAAACCCTTAAAGTCTGGTAAACTACTTTGTGAAGTACATTACATATAGAGATAACGTCTCACCTGTCATCTTTTCAGTTGGGCCAGCTTTTAAATATATCTAAGGAACAAATGTGTCAATGTAGCAAATTGTTCGCAATTTCTCGGTGGTTTATTATTTGTCACCCCGAATTTTGCAAATTACTTTTCCCTCGCAAAAACTGCCTCAGATATATCATTCTGCATGTCATTCTACACCGCGTCGCTTACTTTACTAAAATGTCGGAATGAAAACCTGCCTCGTAAGGAGAACGTAACATACTTCGGAAAAAATTCTCAAGAAACTGAACCCATTTCGAAGAAAAGTTAAAAAGCTCCGCAATACTTCACATCGCTTTTCTTCCATGAAATTTGTTCCAGAATAACACGCAACCTTTCACTTTACCTAGGTTCGCGTATTCAAAAGTAATATCACCACAGCAACGCACATCGCAAGGGAAAGTGGTAGAAAAGCAATGCCAGTAACGCCATTAAGCGTATCGCAATTTCTAATGAACAGGGTCCCAGTCTTGTTTTTCTCATCACGGGTTTATCGAGATAATCAATTCTTACACATGTAAAATTATAATGAGCATTGGTTTGACGCTGATTTCTTTCCCAACAACGTCACTTGGACGTCACTGGTAGTAATATTTCAAGGATTTCTTCTCGCTTTTTGGTTCCTCCCTGGGATTTAAAAAACATTTCAACTTGTAATTCTTTTAAGCTTTTTCGTGGGGACAAAAACCACCCAAAAAACTTGCAAGTTGTCAAAACAAGTTGTCAAACATTCCTTTTCGCGTCTCGCTACAGAACTTCCAGGTAGCTCCTCCCTCAAAAAAAGTCAACTTGATCCAGACCGACCGTGGGCTGGACTATTCTGCCAAAACCACAAGGATATGCCAACCTTCTTTTCTCATGCAAAGACGTCGAGAGAGAAAGATAAATTGTTCCTCAAGGACTGGTACCATTCCCCAACGGTGCAATTTTATTTTTCGCTTATGTTTATGAGAATATGTAGCTCACCCTCACATCTGCACACACACACAAAACTGCCGGTACATCCCAAGTCCACCTAATCATAAAGTTTCTGCCCTCATCCTTCCCTTTCTGCTTTTTGCATACCTTTTCCATCGTAAATGTTCTACAATTCTTTTCCGAAAAATAGCGTGTATATTACTGCTGAATACTGGACAACATGGCTGCAGAAATACTGTTACAAATATTCCTGTCAGCGTTTA
This sequence comes from Triops cancriformis, assembly GCA_020615345.1. Lineage (NCBI taxonomy): Eukaryota > Metazoa > Arthropoda > Branchiopoda > Notostraca > Triopsidae > Triops > Triops cancriformis. The sequence goes on from JAHZNP010000843.1 coordinate 25,617, forward strand.
GGTTAAACTACTATCAACACGTTGGATATTACTATAAAGATCAATGACTGGTACAAAACTTATAAGACAGGCAATGCTACAAAAATAATAAATTTAATACTAATACGAAATACTGGACTCGGTGTTACAGCTGAGGTTCTAGTTCCAGTGTTCGTGCAGAAATACGGTACCAACACTGATGAGAACACTGATGAGAACACTGATGAGAAAATAAATCGCATACACTACTATCGAAAGATTGGACTGAATGCTGGTGTCGATACACTAATCAACCCTTACTGCAGAAATATTGCAGAAGCATAGCCGCAAAGGTCCGGGACAAACATTAGTTAAAAAATACGAAGGTTATAACTACTGCCTAGACTCAGAACAAACTCTATGACGGAAGGTATGTACTTAATATTACTGCAGATATACTGGTCAACTACTTCAGCGGAATTACTGGAGAAATATTGCTAGAAAACCCTAGGAAAGATATTATGACGAAATACAAGTAAAAAATCTTGTAGAATTGCAGGAATAAAAATTACTGAAGCAGTACTGGTCAACCATTACTGCAGAAATACTTGACCTTTCCACAGGAAACTCATGACAGCTGGTGCTTCACCGGTTTTCCAACTTACTATAGGTCCGTTACAACCTCGCCTTTCTTAAGTCCGCAAGAAGTGTACCCACTTTCCAGTGATGGGTAGCAATAACCCTTAACCCCTTCCGGTACCGGTTTGGCCCTTGACCACGGAACCTTTTACCCTCTGTGAAAGGCCTAACGCCGTTGCCTTGTTTTACGACCCCTCCCTTTACCTGCCTTACGAGGCTTGATTTTCAACCACGTAGGGTGCGCTACCCTACGTTCTCATGGATACCAAAGCAATGTCCTCTTGCTTGCAAAAGTACGGCAGTACGCGCAGTAATCTTACTGCAGACATGTCAGCGTGGAGAGAAAAAATCAATCGAGAATCTTTTCCCCTTCTTAATTCACTGATACCTTTCCGGATCACCGAATCCTTGTAGCGAATCCCTTCCTACCCCCCACCCCTTTACCCCGGAAATGAAAGGGGATCCGAAGAGTCGATTTAGCAGAAACGAATCGACTGACTAGGACGGTTTTATCGCTCTCGGACGTTGAAGTGAGAGCGGGCAAAGTTAGCCTTGGTTCCCACAAGCGGAGCTAAATTGACCTGAATGAATGCCAAGGTTAAGGGTAAATGTGCGAGGGTCGCGTAACATGGAAATTTTCTCTGGTTCAAGAGAAAAACTCAACGATTTAGGAATCGAGGACTGCAACTAAACCATGTGCACCAGACGGAAGGCTAATTTTATAGCACCACGCGGATTTTCTAACCATTCCACCAGTATGAGCATGTTCCCTCCACCAAGCCGTCCACGGAATCCACGAAGAAGATCAAGAAGTCGCAAAACAAAAGAGAAAAGAAAATTTCTCAACCCCTCCTTTACGACAGATACTAGCACCCACACAGCTTCGGGCGGGTGGCTTCCGTTTTAGATAGAAATTTATATCTTCGCGAAGCTTCTTCTCCTCCCAATGGAAGGAAAAAGAACTCTGACGCCAACAGGATCCTAGTATACTGATCCGCCATAAAAATTTCAAACTCCCCACAAAAGAAAAACTTGTTATCTTTGAACTCTCCCATTCTTTCTTCGAAAGTGACGTTCAGGACGTAAACACGAGACCGTTTCGCAAACTGAACCGCGAACCGTAAATGGGGCGGTATGAACCATGTTAGCTTTGAGCTTCAAAAGCCAACAACTCCAGAGTTGCCTGAAGGGGCCACGTGCGTGACATTTGTCAATTCACTAGAGATGAAACAAGCCTGGGAGGGGCAAACAGCAGCCCCCACCAACAAAAGGGGTGAGAAAGCCTCCTCATCCTGGTTGGATAAATCTAACAGGTGGTAGAAATGTGGTCCAGTACTCTAGCACGCCTCGGGGCATAATGACCCACCATATTTTCTCTTTTAACTCGCATTTTTTTTTCTTTGTCACTCTTTTTCAACGTATTGCTTTGATATTTCAACCTTTTCCCGTAACGAACTCTATTGACGTTCTTCTCACGCACGGGCCTCTGGATTTCTACGGGTAGCAATGTAGCATTTATTAATGTACGATGTGGCTCGTAGCTGAAAACCCGGTTAGGAGATTAGCCCTAATGACCCCTCGGTAACTACTACTGAGGGGTAACTACCGTTTCCTAATCGACAGCTTTCAGTACTTACTAATATCGACCTTCCTGTTCCCTCTCATCAACGTTTTCCTTCCGTGACTCCGCCCCCTTCTCCTCCCTTCTCGCCCACTCCTATGGGAAGGCTAGCTTTGCCTGGAGGGAAGATTAAAGTCATAACTCCGCCCCTTTTACCTCGTAAGGATTATTCTGCGAAAAAAAGGTGTAGGGACAAACTCCCCCCTTCACCCTTAATGATAAAAAGATGGTTGTCCCGCGTGACGTACTCTGATCAATCTTAGCCTTCCTGACGCTAGTAATCGATTAGTTTCAACCATGAGATAAAAAAGGGGTCAGCGGAAGAAAGACAAAACCCCTGAAAGGCGTGACCAATAGAGAAATGGTAAAAGAAACAATACTTGTCTGAAGCATATCTATTTTTTGGGGGGTGGGGGGGTGGCAAAAAAAATGAAGGGTAGTGGGTCCATTACGAGACGAAGTGTCACATCACGGGTGCAAGGAAGAAGTGACTAGAGACACAACGGAATGACAGAGTACGTGGAAGGAGTACTGTCACGGGGAGTTTGTATACCACCCACAGATATGTAATTTAGGACTGGAGTAATCTCATTTCCCCACCCTACATCAATTTTTATAGACTGTATTCTATTCGGCTATTCAATACAACACTCTATTCAGCCAACAACAATGGACACTAGGGGTCTTTGGGTGCTTTGATTCGAACTGGGATGGACGGTAGGGGTCGGCGACTCGGGATATAAGAACTTGTAGCCGTATGTTATGGCTTTATGATTGAACAGAGTTTAAAAATATTATAGAACTTACTGATTGTAAGATTAGTATTACAGGATTAAATCATACTCAACAAAGTTCGAATACTGTTTTGTTGGAGTGATTCTGCAGAATTTCTGCGAGTAAGGACTACAACAGCAGACTGAAGGGATGGGTGTGACTATTCACGGTACAAGATGGCGCCGCGATCGTGTTGGGGGACCAAACGACAGTATGCGAGTCTAGCATTATGACAGAAAGACATGAACATTTCTTTTTCACTGTCTTAATAAACTTGTTAACTAGCTTAAAATTCTGGGTTTCAATGATGCTCTGTTTTGTTTGGATTGAAATAATTATAATTTAAGTATTGATTTTGTGTTAGACGCTACAAGTTAATAAAACTGTTGGTTCCTTAGCTTCTTTAGCTCGTGGCTGAATTTCACTGCGTTTCTAGCAAAACTGGGCCAAATACAAGTCAATGCAAAAATACGGGAGAAATTTAAACACACAGGAAAAATATAGAAATATAATACAAAAGAATTAGTGAACTTAAGAAGAGTTCAGAATCACGGAAAATGTACAGAAACACAGAAGATTTACCTACAGCGGTAATGTTTTTGGATAGGGTTGGCCAAAATCGACTCCACTTCATACAACTTTATTTGAATATGGAATACAATTTTCAATATTTTGGCTCGACTCAGAAGTTGAACAGAACCTTGTTCGAACTTCAACACGACACAACAATATGTAAATGAAACATATACATTGTGAATTTGAGCTTATCTTCCTTTATGGTAATATGAGCTCACTTGACCTCTTCTCATCTGGAGGTAGTCGCAAAAGCTGAAAAAGAAAGACATACACTTGCTCCTCAACTGGCCATGGCCTTCACAACCCCCAAATAATCTGAACCGAAACTTCTAAACTTTGTAATCTCTTGAATTCACTGGCCTTGAAGAAACAGTTATTAATTTACATTAGCCTGACTTGAAACAAGTTATGAATTTAAATGTGTGGATTTGACTGTTGGAATAATTATGACTTTGGACTGATCGTTGCAAACACAGTTATACGTTTGTTATAAATTTAATACAAATTTACTTGTAAAGTTTTAAATCTGCTCAACACAGTTCTGCGTTTAACTCGTCCAGGCTACCCATTTAAATAATTTCACTTAAAAGTAATGAATTTCGCTTTCATTTCAATTCAGAAATTTAAACTGAGATGAGCTGTAAATCAGCCTATATCTGGTTTCTAGTATTGCTGTTACATTAAATATCGTGAACCTTGAGTTTGACTACGGCTGCTTTCGCACTCTGAGGGTTACTACCTACTTTTCCACCTATTAACAATCTCCGTCTTCATTCCGCAGATTCAAGCCTGTAACCTTTGGAACCCGACAACCAGCACTAAGTTGCTCGTTCACAATACAGTGAGGCAAAGGTAAGGGCAGCTTTTCGAGGAAGACGTGACTGCCAAGTGAGAGAGCACGGAAGGTCATGCAGTTTTGATAAGCTAATTCAGTCTTAAAGATTTTGGACTACCTCTTCATTCCTGCTGACAGTTTCCGTGAAGTGCCACTCAAGCTCGAAAACGAAGTCCGCCACCGGGATTTAGGGGCGATCCTTAGAAAATTCAAGTCCTTATATCTTCTTAGAGATTGCTTTCAGATTGCGAGCCCTTTCCGGCTAGAACGCGTTAATTATTCGTACTACAGGCCTTTCCACACGAGCTTTTATTTCACAGAGTAGTTCAGCCAGGCGTAAACCCTCGAAAAAAAATATTAAACATCTATACTAACTTTGCGGACAATGTAAGTCCTTCGTAGACAATCATTAATTCACGGCTACTAAATTAGTTTTGTCGCTCAGTAACAAAACAAGGTTAATGCTCATCGTAATTAAATTACAAGCATAATAGCCGTGCATAAACAGAGTGCATGTCTAGATATAGTATTTGCGTAAATTTCTCACGTTTCCTATCTTCAAATTAACTTACGACAGCTTCTTAAATTTTGACACTGGTATATAGTTGAAATTCGATAGGGTAACGTTACTTAAAGCGAAAAAATTTCACGTTTGAAATATTCCCAGGGAGTAAAGTCAAGTGTAAATGAAATGGTGAGATACAAATTCGTAAGAACATCTCTAGAATACGAAAACTGATACCTTTTTCTCGGAGTTCGAAATATTTTACGGAATCTTATTTTGCATTGTGGTATTGTATCAAGATTTAAGTTTTGAGATGTTTGGTCTTGTATTTTTAGGTAGTAAGTGGATTGGTTTTAAATCCGAATACTTCCATGAGAGCAGTAAATAGCACATTACTTGAAATGTTTAGAAAGGCGGGACATTTTTATGAAACATTTCTTTTACGTTTAAAATGGATAGATTTCTTTACTCTCAGAATTCGACTTATCTACATCCAATCGTGTTGGGATTTGAAACACTTAAATTGAATCTATAACTAAAAACGTTAAGGAGTGCAGCGTTGACTTGTTCTGATTTGTTCCGATCTTTTATAATTTTTCGTAATTTCGAATATAAGTTTTCACTAACTTTTGAGTTTTCAATATTTCATTTCGAAAAATTTCACGTCCTCTAATTCTTAAGTACGCTACTTGAAGTTTAAAAGATCTACGTATTCAAAGTTTCTAGAATGTACGTACCTAAAGTACCAAAACTTCAGGTACTCCAAAGTTTAGGATTTTCATGTACTCGAAGTTTCAAGATTTGGCGCACTCGAAATTTCAAAGTCTGACGTACTCCAACTTTCCTGACTTCACGTACCCAAAAGTTTCACAATTAAATGTAATAAAAGTTCTAAACTTATGCGTACTGAAAAGTGTACAGTTTTATACATTCAAAGTCTCAAAATTGTACGCACTGAAAGTTTCGAAATTGAACGTACCCAAAATCTTAAAACCGCACGCAATCAAAAGTTTCCACATCGTTTTTCCTCGTAATTTCAAAATCTTACGTAAACCAAATCTTAAAATCTGACACAAATCACAACATTCCACGTACTCCAACTTTTTAAATTTCAAGTATTCAAGTTTTGAAGTTCGTTTCAAAAGTTTCAAATCACGCACCACCATAGTTTCCAATTCAAAGTACCCAGAGTTCCAAAATTGTATGTGCACATAATACACAAATATGTGACTTACTCTATTTAAAACCTTCACGTGCTCCAGACGCTCAAAATTTATTCAAAAGTTTCAAAATTTAACTTACTCCAAAGCTTCAACATTTCATGTACGCATCAACACTAAGCTTTCTAACTCTCTTTTCTCTGTATTCCCACACGAACATGGCGAATGCAAATGCAACTTGTCCTCGTCCCCTTCTCTTGTTTACATACTCAAAAGTATCGTTTCAAGGGTTACGCTAGGGTTGGCAGGGGTCGGGTTTTTCCATGGCTGGGTGCACACCCTGAGCGCTATTATGCACGCGGAGTACAGGGGCATTTCTTGCGGAATTTTAATTGCTAAAATCCCTCCATCCATGCTCCAACCACATCCCGTAACTTTCAGACCAAGTGCTTCACGGGCAACAAACCTTCCTATTGTTATTCCTACGACGCTGACGATTTTACAGGGCGGGTTAACTTTCCTCTAGATATGTCACAGACTTTTATCTCCCATTCCCTCCCCCCCCACAAACCCACAGACACACATATAAAACTAGGAAAGCATATTCCAACATAGAGACATAGCAACCAAGGCTGTACCCAGGGGGGGGGGGGGTTAATGGGGTTTGAACACCCCCTCTCCCAGATTTTTTTTCTTTAAAAAAATCAGTGTGTACAGTTAATAATTAAGCGGATGCAAGCGACCTAAAGACCAATCAAAAAAGGGCAATGGATACCAAGAACGCAGATAGAGATTTTGATGGATTATTATAATAAACATTATTCTAAGAACAGAGAATTTTGTTTCGATTTTTCTGACCGGCCGTTCTGGAGATATTTATTTCCAAAGTTTTGGCCTTTTCCCGCCATGAGAAGTGTGACGTCACTGGCGGGCAAATTTGAATTTCATGGACAGTAGATACCGAAACCGCATGCACAGATTTCGACGGGTTATTATAATACACATTATTTTATGAATAGAGAATTTTGTTTCGATCTTTTCTGACCAGCCGTTCTGGAGATATTTATTTCCAAAGTTTTGGCTTTTTCCCGCCCATGAGAAGCGTGACATAGGATTTCTTATTTCATGAATATCTTCGTAATTATTTCGCATCTGACAAAATGACACTTATATCCGGAAACTAGATTTTTCGCTCTTTTTTATGGGATAGAGTTGTTTTTTTGGTGTCCATTGCCTTTTAAGCTGAGTATTAATATATAATATAATATTAACTTTTATATTGATTCTAGACTATACTTGGATGTCAAAAAAAATATTTCGACCAAGTCCAAGTTCGTTAGAAATAATAATGGAATTGCAAATCAGAAATAAGTCCAGTTTCAACTCCGCAAGTCCGCTTTGCTTCTTCTCACACCAGTTTAAATCAAGTCAAATCCTGGTAAAACAAATAAAAGAAGTGCGCAAATCCATTAAGGGAATTTGATGACAACTAGAAGACATAGCTTTATGTGAAGTAGGAACAACCATGTGGTAGATGTTCCAGGTCACTTTAAAGGCACGATCCGAAAAAGAGAAGACGTTTTCGAAGCGAAGATGCTTACAAACGGAAGACTCCATTTTGCATAAGACTCTGATGTAGACCACTTGATTAGAACACATCTTTGTGACTATTTATTAATCTTGCTGAGATTTTCAGGATTATTCTTGGAAATCTAAAAAAGCCATCTCCTAATACACTGCGTGTTGTTGCTTTTCCGTATTATAGCTCATGAGCATCTTTATTCTGTTTCCAAAGTGAACCGACAGCGGCGACACAGTTATTCCGATGAAACTATTACTTTCCCGCAGAAAATGTAAAGAAAAGACTTTCTGCCTTTCTTCGGATCGTTCGGATGGCACCCTTAAAGTGACCTAGAACATCTGCCACGCGGTTTTTTCTGCTTCACGTAAAGCAATGTCTTCCAGTTGCCATCAGAATCCGTTAACAGATTTGCGCACTCGTTTAAATCGTTTTGCCAGGATTGGACTTGATCTGAACTGGTGTGAGAGGAAGCAAAGAGGACTTGCCCAGTTGGAATTTTGATTTATTTCTGCCGCGAAACGATGGCTTGGTTCTGTTTTGCCATTTCATTCATTATTTTCAAAAGAACTTGGACTTGGTCGATACCTATTCTTTCTTTTTTTCGCCGTTGAGCACAAGGCTGATTTCTGCTAAGCTTCTGGAAATTTTTTAAACTGCCCAGTACTTCAAAGAAATGAAAGCTTTAAAAAATCTGACCCGGCACGAACACTGCTTATTAGTCCTTCTTTAGAATTGCAGCGAGTGATTAGCTGTAACAGTTGGGTTCACATTTACATTATGTCCGCAGAAAGACCTTTTCTAAACAATTTTATAACCGAGTGTTTTTGTTGTGTTTTCCCTTTCACAACGCGAGCGTTGCACGTTGCCCAAGCGAGTATCTTATTATGAGGGAAAGAAATGGTATTTCTGAAAATCTAAGTGAACTAAATGCTGCTTTAATTTTCAAAGCGTCTGAATATTTTGCGAGGCACTCAGGTACACGCTACAACACTATACACAAGTTGAAGCAACTGAAAAGAACGCACTCGTTTGGCCGTTACGAATTCTCTACCCTTAAAACATAATGAGAAATTATGTCAAAAATGGCAGCTCCTCTTTAGGGATTTGGGAACCGCTTTAGACTAGTACGACAAATTCGGCTAGCTTACTGTATGAAAATTGGTCGCTGGGGTCACCTGCAGGCTAAGTCCGCGAAATCTCGGGCACTATCCTTGTTTTCCTCAAATGACCGTAATTCGTACGAACATCGCTCACAAGTCTCATGTGATTCGTTTGTATTCCCAAACTCTTTTTCTTCTGATTCTTCTCTATTGTTTTCCCTCATAGACAGAAGCCAATATAGGTTCATTATAAAGAGGAAAAAGGAAGGAATGATAACTCGCGGTAGGAAAAGTGTTTTGGCAC
>JAHZNP010000844.1:0-34637 GCA_020615345.1 Triops cancriformis
TTTATTTATTTATTTAAAAAATGCAGAAGCCTTTAATGATTCAAAGCTTGTTCACTTGAGTCTTTAAGTAAATAATATTTACCTAACGAAATTTATAGTCTTAATAATAACAAAAGCCATTTTCGTGAAATTTTTCTTTATTTAAAATAAATAATACAAAGGATCCGCCATTTGTAAACATCACGTGATTTCTACCTTGCCCAGTACATAAGGGCCCATGCTACTGCTATTGACGTCATCTCAGAAAGGCTTGGAAGCGAATAGGCAGTTCTTTGTGGATTGCGACTATCCACATCAAGGTCTTCAGTTCGTTCCGGGGGGACTGCCGCATGAGGCACTATACAGCTGAGACCAGGCTGGAATCAGCCAGTCTCCGGTTCCACCATGGCTTCGCAATCCGCTATTCGCTAGTTAGGGAAGCCTGTGTTTGTAAAATTTGGGAAGCATGGCGGGGAAACACATGCGATGTTTTGTATTGTATCGGTACCTAATAAAGCCCCCTTTAATATGGAAACGTTTAATAAGTACTTCGCAAGTGTGCGATCAAGTCAATGGGGTTAAGGTACAACTTTCCAGTGGGTAAGCAGTTTCATTTTTTCTATTACTTGGCCATTTTTTTCCTTAAGTGACTTTACAAACACCAGTTTTCAAACTCACGAACTACCCGTTCCTTAGGAGAAGTTTGGAGCTGAGTAGCGGCAAATATGCTCGCTTTGCTGACGGCTGTGCTGTGGCCTCGCTTGGCGATACTTCCGTTATGGTTACAGCGGTGAGCAAAACCAAAACGTCGCCCGCGTCTTTCTTACCTCTTACAGTTGACTACCGACAAAAAGCCGCTGCGGCAGGACGTATTCCGACCAACTTTCTAAGAAGAGAAATGGGTGCAACCGAGAGAGAAATCCTCGTAAGCCGAATGATTGACCGATCTCTGCGACCTGTCTTTCCTCAAGGTTACAACTACGAAACACAAATCATGTGCAACTTGTTATCAGTTGACGGAGTTCAGGTAAAGTTTGCGCAAATTCATTCTTTAGACGACTAAAAAGTAACGTTTCATTCTTAAGACGAGTTCAATATTTTTATTGTTTTTATTTAACATTTTAAGTTAACGTTTTTATGTAGCGTTATTGCTTAACGTTCTATGTAACGTTTTTATTCAATGTTTTTATTTAATATTTTAATTTAACATTTTTATATAGTGTTATTGCTTAACGTTTTATGTAACGTTTTTATTCAATGTTTTTATTTAACATTTCTATTTGGCGTCTTTATTCAACTTTTTCATTCAACGCTTTTATTTAGGATCCGGAAGTTCTCGCCATCAACGCAGCCTCCACCGCCTTAGCTTTGTCAGATATTCCGTGGAATGGACCTGTTGGAGCTGTCCGCGTTGGGTTTATCGACAATCAAGTCGTTATCAACCCCACGCGCCGCGAAATGGCAGCCAGTTCCCTCAACCTAGTCATCAGTGCCTTGGCGCGTAATTTGGTGGTCATGATGGAAAGTGATGCGAAGAATATCTTGCTGCAAGACTTCCAGAAATGTATCAAAACGGGCGTGAAAGAATGTCAGCATATTATCAAAGCCATCGAAGAACTCCGGAAGAAAGCTGGGAAACCCAAAAGGGAAACGCCCGCACTTGCTCAACCATCTGCGGAAGTCTCGGATGCTGCCAAAATTCTCGCCGTGAACCGTTTTCGGGAAATTTTGCACGATACTCGCTTTGACAAAGTTTCTCGTGATATCGCCATCACCAGCGTCCGTAATGATGTAGTTGAAAAAATCAAAGCCTCGTTTCCAGAGGAAGACCTTTCTGTGGTTAGCGAAGCGGTACAGAAAATCTACAAAGATGTTTTCCGGCAAATGATTTTAGACGAAAATATCCGGTAAAAATTAACAAGTTAAAAGAAGTAATTAAAAAATATTTACTCACGTCGTGGAATGTTACTAGGTGTGATGGACGAACGCTAACCCAAGTTAGGCCTATTTCCTGTGAAGTAGACTTGTACAAACCTTTACACGGATCAGCGCTGTTCCAACGCGGCCAAACTCAAGTCTTATGCACGGTAGCTTTCGATTCACAAGAATCAGCCATCAAGTCGGATCCGGTATCGGCACTCTTGGGGTACGTTGCGAAATTGGCCGAAATTCAAAGAAAGTTTAGTTTACTTAAAACCACAATTAGAGTTGTTTCGTTAGTGTTAAATCTCTTTAAAGCAATTGAAAAGTATACAATTTTATTAGTTCAGTTAAAGTCATAAAATTTCATTTAAATTTTGGTATGTTTTTGTGTGTTAACGTTGGGTTAAGCGTAACAAGTTAAGTCAAATTCACCAAGATGACAAGAATATTGTTAACTTTTGTGTCATGTCAGCTCTTTTCAAGACGATTTACTCGTTTTGTAAGTTGAAACGCTAGTCCAATTTCAATCGAATTCAATTCAAATAAATTGGGTTGAAGTACGGACATACCAAGATTAGTAGAATTTTGGCAACTTTTTTCAGTCTATTTTTAAATTAAATTTTATTATGCTGTAGTCAGCTCGCTTAAAGATTGGAAACAGTGGTCTAATGCAGATCAGATGGATTCAAATGTAACTGAATTTCAGTTTAGTTGACCAAGGTGAATTGAATTTTTCAGAGCTTTGCAGAATAAGAGATAAATCGAACTTGAAGTAAACTCCCTCTTCTCCTTTTCAGGGGTGTAAAAGAGAAAAGTTTCTTCTTACATTATGAATTTCCTCCGTATGCCACCAACGAAACAGGCCGACAAGGGGCCGCGGGAAGACGAGAACTGGGCCACGGCGCTTTAGCTGAAAAGGCTTTGCGTTGTATCATTCCCAACAATTTTCCATTCACCATTCGCTTAACTTCCGAGGTTTTGGAATCTAATGGTAAGAATTAGGTTCTTACATGCGAAAATGCGGCTGACTTTAATGGGTTTGCGTGTAGGTTCTTCTTCGATGGCCACCGTATGTGGTGGAAGCTTGGCTTTGATGGATGCTGGAGTGGAAATTTCTCATCCAGCGGCCGGAGTTGCTGTGGGCCTCATCACGCAGTACGACGGCAGCGAGATAGCTGATTATCGCATATTGACAGACATTCTGGTAAAGGATTTGTAACAAAATATGGCAAGGTGAAACAAATTGCAAGTCAGTTGAGTTTGAAAAGTATTTTCTTTTGCGGTTAAGTAAATGTGGAACGTAAAATTCTTAGTCGGTTCAAGTCAATCTTAATTGACCAGTAAATTCTTCAAGTCAAGAAAAGTCAGTTAACGAAGTAATGTTTTGGTGCGTTTGAAGCTTTTAGGATCTTTAAGTTAATTTCACCAAGTTGATCTGTGCCGTTGCATTTTCGGATATTTGGAGCTAACCAAACTTTTTTTCTAGGGTATTGAGGATTATCTAGGGGATATGGATTTCAAAATGGCTGGTACCAGGCAGGGAGTCACGGCGTTGCAAGTTGACGTAAAAATTCCGGGTTTGCCCCTGAAAGTCATCATGGAAGCTTTGGAGCAAGGAACGCAAGCCAAATCCCACATTTTGCAAATTATGCACAATACCTTGGACAAACCTAGGTGACCCACATTTAATCGTTTATTCATATTTTTTTGTGAAAGGAAAAAAAATTCACTGAGAAGGAAAAATGATTTTCATTGAGAAGAAAAGATTTTTTTAATTTGGGGAAAAATATTTATATATATTTTCTTCTGTAGATCAAACCATAAAGACAATTGGCCAGTTGTCGAGAGCCTAGAAGTTCCTGTACATAAGCGAGGTCGGTTACGAGGCTTAGGAGGCTGCAATTTACGAAAACTGACCGTCGAAACTGGTGTTCAAGTCACAAGCGATGAAGCGGACGGTGGATTCACGCTCTTCGCACCCAATAAGGAAGCTTTACAAGAAGCCAAGGAGATGATCAATACATGGCTCAATGAAGAAAAAGAACCCGATCTCGAGTTTGGCGCCATCTACAAAGCCAAAATCGTGGAAGTCAAAGAAATCGGGGTGATGGTAACCTTGTATCCTACCATGGTACCTACATTACTTCATAATTCGCAGCTCGACACACGAAAGGTGAGGATCTTCGATCGACATAAAAGCTAGAAAATTAGGAAAAGATAAATAAATAAACAATTAAGAAGTAAGAGCAAGTAACAAGTTAATGAGAAAAATGAACAAAACATAGAAATAGAAATAAGTACTTCTAATTTAAACTTTTAAGGAATACTTTAATAAAATATTTTTATTTTGTACATTGTGAACAAGAAAATAAAGAAATATATAAAAGTAAGAAAAATTTATTACCCATATAAAACGTAAATACAGTGGAAACATTAAAAAAATCGTCATAAACTCCGCTCTCCTTGCCAACTCTTACACTTTGACCAAGTGTCCCCCACTAAGGCGTGCAACCGATGGAAATGCTTCTAGAGAGTTAGCTGAGCCCCTACCTTATACAATATTCAAGTTTTTGTCTTCCTTGCCCCATCAGTAGTAAGTTCTCTTTCTTACCGGTGCAATGGCGGAAACGTCAGAGCGGAGAAGAAGCGCAGAAAGAAGCTTGACGACATAAAAGAATGTCAATAACATTGTAATAAAAAGGACAGTAAAAAAAATCCAGATTTATTTTAAAGAAAAGCTATCAATCATTTTATGAAAATGTATTGTTAAATGTTAATATTAATGAACGGAAATCCAAACTTTATTATATTCATAACGCAACAGACTGCCAGTGTATCGGCGTAAACTTGAATACTGTCTAGGTTATTGCGACTTTAAGGTTTTTTTGCATGCTTCGGTTATAACGAAAAAAATTCTCGGTCCCTTCGATTTCGTTATAACCGGTCTCCACTGTAGTAGAAAAATATAAATGAAATAAATAAAAAAAATTAAATTGCACCAAATGACAAGTCAGTGGGAAAAGTCTATGAAACATATAGAAATAGAAATAAATACTTCTAATTAGTAGTTTAGTATGAATACTTTGAATAACTTTTTTATATTTCGTACGTTGCGAACAAAAAATGAAAAGAAGAAATAGATAAAAGTAAGAAAAATGTATAAATAAATATGTAAAGGGTAAATATAAGAACTAAATAATAAAATAATAAATGAAGTAAAAATAAAGGAAAATCTTTTCGATTTGCAGGTGAGTCATCCAACCGCGTTGGGTTTCCAAGAGGGCCAAGAAATCCAAGTTAAGTATTTCGGAAGAGATCCTGTGAGTGGTCGTATGCGATTGTCTCGTAAGGTGTTACTTAGTCCAGCATCAGCTGTTGTAAAAAATTTAGGATAAACAAATTGAGAACAACTGTTCAACATTTTACATATATTGTATATTTTTGAAAACCACAAATTTTTCTTCTTGCCATTCTACATCGTCGCCCGAAAAACACAAAAGCAAAAATACTTTGCTGTTTTACGATGCGTTCGATTTTCTTTCAGCCTTTTTCATTTTGTACTCTTTCGGAAGAAACTTTATTTAGGTCCTAACATGTCTTCGGGGCGTACCCACTGGTCAAACTGTTCTTCAGTCAAGTAACCTAACTTGATGGCAGTCGCTTTGAGGGTGGAGCCTTCTTTGTGCGCTGTCTTGGCAATCTTGGCGGCTTTGTCGTAACCAATATGTGGATTCAAGGCCGTGACCAACATCAAAGATTCGTGGAGGAGTTGATGAATACGCTTGCGGTTCGCTTCGATGCCAACGACGCAGTTGTTGGTGAAGGCCAGCGAACTGTCGGCCAACAACCGAATTGACCTGTCAAAGACAATCATCCAGTATCACTAGATGCTAGTGAAGTTTTCCATGTAGAAAAAATCTAGCTCCTTTGGTTTGTCAATGCGATACTTTTTTTTAGCCGACACTTGCCGACCACACCTTTCTTTAGTTTAGAGGGTAGCAGTACCGGCGCGTGTGGCATATTGCCGCATTGGTAAATGGGCCAGTTTGTCGCTGTTTTCGCTTTTTTTATATATATATCTTTTTTATTTACCGTAACACATTGGAGACTATCAAAGGCTTGAAGACGTTGAGTTCAAAATGGCCATTGCTACCTCCAACGGTGGCGGCCACGTGGTTGCCCATGACTTGTGCTGCCACCATGGTAATGGCCTCGCACTGGGTGGGATTGACTTTACCAGGCATGATACTGGAACCGGGTTCGTTTTCTGGCAGGTCCAATTCTCCCAGGCCGCAACGAGGACCCGAACCCAGGAAACGAATATCGTTGGCGATTTTCATCAACGAGGTGGCGACCGTGTTCAGCGCGCCAGACGTGTTGACCAAAGCGTCGTGCGATGCCAAAGCCTCAAATTTGTTAGGAGCCGTCTCAAAGGGCAAGCCTAACGAGATTTTGTAGTCACAAAAACGACAACGAATAATTTTATTTTTTATCTAACAAATAACTTCTCCTATGTGTGCTTATTAAGCTAATGAAAAAGGAGAAAATACTTGGAGAAAATTGAAGACGAAAATATGCCGCTACCGCGACGTAGGTCGTCTTTAAAACTAATAACTAACTAATTAATAATTCTCTTAAATACATCAACGCACGAAAAAAAACTATAAATGATTGATTTTTTCAACAAAGTTCGTTCAGGTATGAAAAAGACATGAATTAGGTCTTGCAGAGACTTTTGAAAATTGATATTGCGGATTTCACGAACCTGTGAGCTCGGAGACGCGTTTAGCCACCTTTTCCGCAAATCCCTTGCGGGTATTCAAGCCGGTACCAACAGCTGTACCGCCTGCGGCCAATAAGTAGATATGAGGCAAAGTGGCTTCAATACGTTCGATGCCGAACGCGATTTGTTGCGCGTAACCACTGAATTCTTGGCCAAGAGTTAATGGTGTTGCGTCCTACAACGACGCAAGAACAAAAAATAATACGTAATTAATTAATATAATAAACGCAATTATACATTAACTACGCATAATAAGGAACCCGTACACCTAAACCCTCCTATAAGATAATTACAGGTTAAATGGTTAAGGTGATTTCGCAACTTGCGTATTATGTCATCTCATATTCTTTGGAGTAGAATTTTACACTATGATAGCTAATAATCTATTTTGTTTGGAAAAGTAATTACTAAATTTGTAACTCGTTTCCTTTATTTTTGGAAAAGCAGTTTCCGAACATTAGACTTCAATGTGCATTAGAGTAGGTTTCATTTGATTCTTAAGCGAACAGTTAGTTTTGGAGTAAATACCTGGGAAAATCCAGGAAACTAGAGCAGTCATGTGATTACTGCAGAATCAACTGCTGTTTTCGCTTAGAAACTACTCAAAATAAAACGCGCTAGTCTAGCTAGACGCCCAATTTTTTTAAAGACTTTTGCCCCAAAAACGGTTGACTTCTGACTCAAAAAGTTATAAAAGTTTTTCGTGAATCACCTGAACTATTTACAACGTAACTCACCCTTAGGAGCGTTCCGTGCAATAGGCTTCATTAAACACACTAGCGACTTAACTTTGTAACGGAGTTTTGAGGTTTCATACCTGCGTGTGTGTTCTGCCGATTTTGATGATTTCGGCAAATTCTTTCGCTTTGGCGTCCAACGCTTGGTGCAACGTTTTCAGCGCGGGGCTCAATCGCTGGTTAATTTCAACGGCTACGGCGATATGCATGGCAGTGGGGAAAGTGTCGTTCGAGCTTTGACTCTTGTTGACGTGATCGTTGGGATGTACGGGGCTTTTGGATCCCAGTTTGCCACCCATGAGTTCAATGGCGCGGTTGCTGATGACTTCATTGACATTCATGTTGCTTTGGGTGCCGGAGCCAGTTTGCCAGATCACCAAAGGAAAATGGTCGTTGTACAACGAGCCGTCAATGACCTATTGTCCACAAGCAGAGTTTTCAACTTCCACTATTTTAGAAATTAAAGCTGTATTACTTCGTCAGCCGCTCGACTAATGGCGTCGGCAATTTTGGGGTCCAAACCAAATTCTTTGTTGACCTCCGCAGCAGCTTTCTTCAGAACTCCGAAGGCTTTTACAACGGGGAGCTATTTTTTTTAAAAAAGGAAATTGATTAAAGGAATGTTAGGTACTAAATATAGGCTTACGTACCGGCATTCTCTCAGGTTCGCCACCAATTGGGAAATTCATGACGGATCTCAGAGTTTGGGCGCCATAGTACTTGTCCCTGGGAACCTGTAGCTCGCCGAACGTGTCGGCTTCAATACGGTAGCTTTCTTGAGACTACAAGGAATAAGGATGGGAAAAGAGAGATGGTAAGGAAAGATGAGCAGTTATATAATGTTTGGGCATAAATAAGAATCTTACCATTATGGCGGAGCTGGTGTGTAAAAGCTTGTTACTTAATCTACGGCTCAACTTGGAGCTGGAGGTGGTGAGAACGGCTGTGAACATCGTAAGGCGTGTCTAATTTCCTGACAGTGACAATTTGAGATTTCCTGTTCTGACCGAGAGTACCCCGGTCTTGACCAAATATGCAAAGTGAGGGAAAGAAGAAGTCACCTATGGCAAGGTAGCTCTGGTAAGGATAGACATACATGTGGCGGCATCCGTATCAAAAGAAAATACTAGATTTTTTTATTTTCTAATGAATTACACTACCATTGAAGATTGTATTTCTAACGTCACTTAATTAAGTTTATATCGCAATGCGCTATAAAGCCACTGCATACCAAGACAGTTTATAAAAATTACCTTATAGACCAATAACACGGGGAAATTGCGGTGACAATTTAGCCTTTACTGTTGAGTTTTTTTAAACTTCCTGACAGTAAAGTTTTAGCTGATAATCCCTTGATGTGACATTGAGATTTTTTTTTAAAAAATGGCAATTAATTTTCAGTCGCTCAAGGAATTTCAAAATTTGAATCTTGAAAATTTTTCACTGTCAAATTAAAGGCATTAATGATAGAAAATTTAAATTTTTTTCGAAAATATTTAATAAGTGTTCGCGAAATCGTCCGCATAGTCCAAAATTTTAGTTTCTAAATTGTGCCGCTACTTTTGCATTGCGCGTAATTTAGGAAATTCACGGCTACTGCAACCAACTTGCGCTGCATGCAAGATGGTCATTGGTGTAATGGGAAGTAGAGAAGGAATTGCGCCCTGGGCGCCGCTTTCATAGCAGTTTGAATGTAAACAATAATTCATGAATAAACTAAATCAGATTCCCTAGATATGTTGTTTACTTCTGTTAAGGTGTGAGTATAAAATAAGACCTCTGTAATATGATTTAGAACTATGTTTTATTTTCCTGGTATATTATTCATATACGCCTATGCAGCTGAAGGGTTTCTTGTGAAACCACGATCCTTCGGAAGGTGCAAGTCAGAGAGATCTGAATATGTAACTCAAGGCTCTTCAGCTTTATTATTTAACGGAAAAATTTCTGCAACAAACGTAGAAGTAATTTGCTCAGAAATGGAAGAGCGAGATTCGTATATTGTACTTTCTTTAAAGTGTAGATGGTAGCACTCTCAACTTTTAGTCTTTCAGCTGCCTCTTTTCTGTAGTAGAAATTGTACAAATTGCCCATCGTAGAAATAATTAAGAAGTTAATTATTAAACAATAGTCAAAACATACCAATCAATGAAACATGTTCTCTTAAAGAAAACGAAAAAGATGCCAGCGATGTCTGTCATTAGGATAATCTTCAACATCGGAGATTTTACATAAAAATGGTTCATTTTCTAGAATGTTAGTGTATAATTCCAGTGGTTCCTGACTTCCTAGTTTTAACGTACAATATAAAGCTCTTTTCTCTCGCGAGACAAAATTTTCCCTCCTCACGTTACGTTTTATTTTCTACGACACTGTTTCAATATGGATCGGATTTAAACGCGATTTCGGGCTAAGGTTATTGAGCAGGAAGTCCACTGACGACGGCGTTTCTGTTCCCAGGTTTACTTAACTGTCATTTGTCCTGTTGAGTCAGCCTATTCGCTTTAGTACCTCTCACAGTTTTATCTCTATGGAGCTTTCCAGAGTAGGAAGTCTTTATATTTCCCCCTTTTACTGAAGATAGCTCCGTTCCATCAAAAACTACGCTCCAATATAGTTTACAGTAGCATTTTGGGGTGAACACCATAACCATTTTTTTGTTTCCGCTTTGCTTGAAAGGACATATTCCCTTTCGAAGATTTTGTATGATAAATACTATTTCATTGTTGGTAGAATTTACGGACACTGGCTGTAAGAATGCAAGTCTGGGTAATTCGCTTAACTTTCCGTGCAATTTTTCTTGTAATACTTAGTGCGATATTTTGTTTCGCTGTAATCATTTATTAATATTTCCTTTATTAACAATTTCGAGAAGCCAATATTTTTCGAAAAACAGAACATGTCTTAAGCTGGCAAATACGAAATCGCTATTTAGAGTTTCTGCTGATGAGTGACATCGATTCATCCTTAATTTCTATTTCAATACCCATTTTTTTATGAGGTAAATTTCTGTAGTTTTTATCACAGCTTCTAAGGCCTGCTTTTATTTTTGTTTCCACTCCACTATATTGATTTTTTTTACTGCTTCCTTACCAAGCGGTCAAAGCAAGCTTGGAATGTGCCATTTTTCAAGCATCTTCATCCTCAGGCGGAGTGGGAGATATCTGTCTCCGGAACACTCACTGAAATTTACTTTTACTCCGCCACTTTCCTTAGCCGTAGGTATAACGTGGCCTAATTCTCTGTCACCGTTTCCCCATTGCGTTGATGCAGTCGTACCTCAACTGTTCAGGGATAAGGGAAGGTGAAACGAGCGTCAAGGTGCTATTCAACGAAATACCATATGTTTATTTATGCTCTTTGCTATGGCTAGGAAACGGATTACTTTTTTCATCTGTGCTCTAGTTTTATGTACTACTGGTTATATTTTGTTAACGATATCGGATTCGCCGTACGGGAATGCGCCAACCACAGGTATTTGGTTACGCACAATTTTTTTCTAGTTTGGTCTTTTTGGGGTGTTTCACTCTACGTGAGCTTTCATCCTTGTCGGTTAGCTTCATTTCTATTACACGACCCGCTAGAATTCTTTCGACATCGGTGTTCCTTCGCAGTGAAAAACGCTAAGAACTAAAGTTAATATACGAAAAAAAGCCCATGTTAACATGCACGTGGAAATTGCATTTACGAAGTAAAGAAACATGGGGAGCCGAAAGCTAAAGCGTGAAAGATAAAAATGTGTATTTATTGGATTTTTCAAAAATAGACATAGATTTTGTTCATAAATTGGAGGGAATTTTTACTTATGCTAGGAAGGATTACTCAGGTTAGATTTATGATAAATTGAAAGATATGCCTAGTTTCTTCCATAGATATGCAAAGCATATTTACTTTTTTATAGTTTTGGACGAAATACTATGGTTTGGAGATAGACCTAGACATGAATTTTTTTGTACAAAACACGCTATGTACATTTTAAAAGGACACTGGGATAGCCGATTTTATCTAGTCACGGAACGGAGGGAAATTGCAAGTTTATTACGTCAGAAATAAGGTAAAAGTAAAGCCGAAGACGTTCATATATCGATGATCGGACATCGTACGTCTTAAAAAAACCCCAAATCTATATATTTTTTCTAAAGTTTATTTACCATCGTAGGCATCTGCTTATTGATGGTTACCTGTATTATTGAATCAGTTTCCATTTACAGTTATTCGTACACTTTTGACGTAGTTAAAGCGTACTATTAATGTGCTGAGGTGTTTGGAAAAATGTGCCTTTTCGTGATTGAGTTTAGGGCAGTGCAAGAATAAATGTCGACACCTTACTTTTCAGTAATTGCAAACGGCAGGCGCATAAACTCGTCGTCATTTTTATGCGCTTCAGGCAAGTTTGTGCAGGGAAAATGAGTTGTCCGCAATTTAATAACCATTCACTTAACATGTCTAGGTAGCCTTGCTTCAGTATTTTTTTTCACTATTCTATCCATACAATAATGTTTTTTTGGCCTATTTTTACTTTACTCTTGTGTCTTGAAAATTAATTGAATTTGTCCAGAGCTGGACAAATTCAATTAATTTTCATTGAATTGAATTTGTCCACCACTAATCTGTCAGTGAATTGACTTTGAGAACGAGCGAATTTGCAGGAACTGATGCAGGAAAAGTAATCGGACTTGTAAAAATTTAATTCCCATTTTGTAAAAAATAACTCGGTGCTGTGCAACTTTGTATCCAAGGAACATATATTGAAAACTTAATAGCACTGATTTCGTTCTCTTTTCTCGGAGGCACAAAAAAATTCACCTCACTTGTTCTCTACTCAATTAACTTTGAGTTGAATTTTATATTGAAAAACTGTTTGAAACCCCAAGAAATTCTGAAGTATTGAACTGAATTTATTTTAGTTCTGAATATTGAAAGATGATTTGAATTAAATTTCGAAAATCGTTTTGAATTTAATTTTAATGAAATTTCCAATAATTGTCTTGAATTTGATTTTTATTAAATTTCAGAGACTATTTAGAATTTAAGTTGAATTAAATTCAGAAAATCGTCTGATGTCCGATGTCTAATAAGTACCAGTACACCATCTTAGCAGCTTGGTGCCCAATAACATTCCAATGGGGCGTGTAATACCAACACGGCTTTGTCTTCTCATCACTGTCTAGATGGCACTACCTACACATTTCCGCGTGGCATTTTACGTCCATGCCTTTCTCATTTATTTTTTCTTTTATTGCAGGCTTAACTCCCCGCCAGCAACCGCAACTTGCAAGGCAAAGCCCGCCATTCAATTTTGCGTACGTGCAAAACATTTCCAGTCCATCAAGCTTCCTCTTGAGTCGCGGCGTGCATTCCATTCAAATTGAACAAGCTATGGCACTAGGGCAGCTTCCCCCACTCCAACCCAACTTGACAAGAAACGCCCCCTTCCACCCCCAAATGCGTCTTTTGATTGCAACGACATGGCGAACCGGCTCAACCTTCTTAGCCGAACTCTTGAACGCCCATCCGGGGGTGTTTTACTCCTTCGAGCCTCTGCATTTCATCGACCCCACCCGGCACCTCAACAACCCCCAGCAAGCCCTCAAGGCTTCGCAACTCATCTCATTCATATTTCAGTGCAACTTTCTGCCGCTCGCCGAATACCTTCATTACTTCACCCAACCCAACACGACCTATGTGTGGCAGCGGAACACCCGGCTCTGGGACGCTTGTCAAGGCAACCTTCAACTATGTGCTGACAGACACTTTGTTACAAATTTCTGCCAATATTTCCCTATTCACTTGATCAAAACCGTCCGCCTCCGCCTCGCGGACGTGGAGCCATTGCTAGACAATTTCGACAACCTACGCGTGGTCTGGCTTACCCGCGATCCCCGCGGCATTTTTCTGTCCCGGGACAATTTGACCTGGTGCCAACACCCGACGTGTCGTGACCCCGCGACGGTGTGCAGCGACCTCTGGGAGGATGCTGCAGCCTACGCCGTCCTTCGGCAGAAATATCCCGGCGACAGACTGTATCACCTCCGCTACGAGGATATCGGCCTTTCGCCGGAATTGGAAGCGCAAAAGTTATTGGCCTACCTCAATCTCCCTTATCTGCCCAAGATCGCCGCCTACGTAAAAACTCACACTCGCCTCCGCGGCAACAATGCCAGAACAAGACAAGCCCTGCAGGACCCATACGCAACGCTCCGTGACTCGCCACAACGCGTGAATCGATGGAAGCAAAGTTTGAGTACGAGTCAACAAGCTGAAATTACAAAACACTGTCACCGTTTTATGAAATTCGCTCATTACACCTGAAACTACACCAATAAAGCCCATACAAACAATCAACGAACGAACAAAGCTCATGAGCTAAAACATGAGCAAAAGCGTGGTTCTCACAGGCTATCATTGGACTTGCTGTCCACGATCAAATCCCAAAGTCACACTTTGAGGACTGGAATGGCTAACCAAAAGTATAACAGCAGGCTATCAAATTAGTTTGAATCTGTTTAAAGTTATTATTTTTAGTAGAAAATAATATATGGAGAGATATTTAATGGTCTTCATTAAAATCGCACTGAACGGCAAAGCAAGACTATCTTGCTTTGTTTTTGTTTTCAAATATGCGACATTGCAATAAAATTAAGTATCGAAGATATGTTGCATTATCCATTGTAAAGATACTAAGACTGCAAATAAATTTAGAATAATTAGTATGTTTAGAATAATGAGTTAGTTTACAATAAAAATTGTTTCATTTATAACACCTTTTAATAATTGCGAACGCTGGAAGTCAACACGATCACACAGTCCAAATTCAAACTAATTTGATTCAAACTAAACCTGCTTTCACTCGCGATCATGACTTTTGGATAGCCACTCCTGCCCTCAAGGTATGACTTTGGGATTTCATCGTGGATAGCGAGTCCAATGATAGTCTGTGAGAATC
Organism: Triops cancriformis; assembly: GCA_020615345.1. Lineage (NCBI taxonomy): Eukaryota > Metazoa > Arthropoda > Branchiopoda > Notostraca > Triopsidae > Triops > Triops cancriformis. The sequence goes on from JAHZNP010000844.1 coordinate 14,369, forward strand.
ACGTTTAAGACTCAAAGGTATAAAACAAAGAGAAAAAATGACACGCACAACAGCTAAAAAAAAGTGAGACACAATTCATAAGGCAACTTTGAGGATGGGACCCGTGAAAGGCTTTGGCAGCTGTTTTTTTTAAAAAGCACTTAGTTTCCTCCTTGAGGGGCAGCTAAGGCTTGTTGACGTCTATATTCCCAAATGAACACCGCGCCAGTAACGTGGACGTTCATCGAACGGATAAGGCCATATTGCGGAACTTCTACGCACACATCCAACTGCTGAATCAGCTCCACGGGTATTCCTTCTTTTTCACTCCTATCAAAACGGACATCCCCCCGAAAGAGAGGGAAGAAAACAGATCAATATACAGCATTTCAAAACCCTCAAACGATAGGGTTACTTTGTTCTTAACGGGGACATGGATAAGAAAACTTACCCTAAGAGGAGGAGCGACTTTTTCGGGAACCGATACTCTGACAACGACACACTGTTGGCCGTTTGTTCAGCGCCAATAAGAGTATAGCCCTCTTTCTTCATATATTCCAAATACTCCAGCAATCCCTGTACCTTTACCTTTCAAGACAGATGGCAAAGGGAACAAATGGGAAAAAAGTGTCGGTCAAAGTCAATTTGAAGGGCGCGAAAGGAGATTTACTTCTTTTAATGGAATCCAGCGCTCAGCTGACACGCTGAGCGTAGTAAATTGCTTGTCTTCGGCATACTTGAGGCTGGCCAGAACCATTTCTTTGACGCCAAACACTTCGCAAGTTCTGCACAAGCCACCCAAGTTAGGCAGGCGATCAATGAGCGAAGCCACAACGACCAAACCATCTGTAATCTCTTTCTTGCGAGCGGCTATGGCAGGTTGGAACATGGCAAGATTTTCCAAATCTGGCAGCATATTTTTCCACGGCGTCACTTTCTTTTGCACATTCCCGCAGTTGGGACTGAGACCCGTGTCGGTGCCGGTTTCATCCGACGGCTCATCCAAGCTCGACCCAGCCGTTCCTAACAACAATAGGCAACAATCAGACTCAGGCAAACTTTCCTTCCTCCACCCTCCGTCACAGAAAAAAAAGCCGTTTCCGGAATCTCGAGCACAGGGCTATAAGGAACGAGGCGGATATACAGACGAGATAAGTTTTCTTTCCTTTTTCTCAACGAAAAAAAAAGAAAAAGCCTACTACTCTCCGCGTTTCAGGAAAAAGCTGTCGCTGCTGCTCCGCTCAGGCCTTTTCCTTGTCAATTTACAATTCCCCCAAAAAAGATGAGCTTCTTCTGTGCTTGCCTTGCATTTGGTTGTCAACACAACATTATTAAGAAATTTACATGTACAAAGTCTTTTCCTGGCGCGGCTTTTCAGATTGAATCGTATTCTTGCACCAACTTGACTCGCACTGACTTACAAGAAACCCAATATTAAAACTGGTCTAATCGAAAGCGCTGTTTTTACGTCTTTTCTTAGAATGTGACAAAAATTTTTCAACTTTTCTTTTCATTATTTTTTTTTACTTTTAATTTTGCTTTGGCGAAGTTGGTGAAGTCAAATTTAAATGTAATACGCACAAAAGAGAACAAAACAAATAATTTACATATTTCTTTGGAGTACTTCCATCCATACGCAGGGCAGTACCCAGGAATTTAGTTGGAGATGGGGGGATTGAAAAGCATTTTTTTTTACTTTTGGGTATTCCCCTATGTTCACCATTATAGGAAAAAAATCTGGGGGTGGGGGGACCCCATAATCCCCCATGGGTACGGGGGTGTTCATACATATAGCAGTGTAAAATCGCCCCCATTTATGCACGCAATTTTTATTTATTCGTTATATTTATCGCAACAAACATCGGCCGAGCGTGGGACAATTGCGGGCTAAGCTTGTCAGCCGAACACCAGTAAAAGGGAAAACTTGAGCGTTGGATGCTGAGCGTTGATTTGGCCGGCGCGCGTGGGGCCAACCCGGGGAAGCTTAGCAGTCGAAACGCGGTTGAGTAGGGAGCAACCTAGTTTCCCTGCAGAGTGCAGACTAGGCGCGCATGAGACCAAACCGGGGAAGTTTCAGTCTAACAGCGATATCGTAAGGAACCCGGAGCACGACTGCTTAACGTAGACTTATCGGGCGCTCAAAGAAAAGCAAATATATATAGGGAAGCTTAGCTGCCTGACAGCGGTACAGTGAAAATCACTAGCACGGCTGCGAAGTGTAGACTTGACCGGGTGCGCATGGGACACAACCGGGGAACATTTAAAGTCCAGCAACGGTACAGTAGGTAACTCGGAGAACGGCTGTCAAGCGTCGACTCGCCCGGGCGCGCGCGGGACAAAGCCGGGAACAACGGCCTGGTAACGGTATGAGTAGGTAACTCAGAGCACGGCTGTCGAGCGTTGACTCGCCCGGGCGCGCGCGGGGCAAAACCGGGAAAGCTTAAAAGTGTGATTGCGGTACAAAAGTAAACCCTGAGCACGGCCGCAGAACGTAGATACGTCCGGGCACGCGTGGGACAAAACCGGGGCAAGTGAAAAGCTTCTGACATGTGTACTATCGAGCGCGCTGGGGTTGCAACTTTTCGAAAAGTTATTTCCTTCTGAAAGCCTGTTATTACTCGTGGAACGTCTGGGCGGAAATACAATAACCTGACCCAAACCACGTAATTTGGGGAGGCGTTCAAATTTCAAAAGACGGTAATGACTTACCTGCGGCTTTGACCACCCACTCGGCTGGTTTACACAATCTCAAATCAGGACTGGGATTGTAAAGAGGAAGTCTCATAAGTTGCTTATGTGTGTGGGCGTCTTTCTCGAACCATTGCGGTGGAATCCATTCATCGGTGGCAACATGGGAAAGTCTGGGCAAGTCCCAGTACAAAGTCTACAACACACAATAACAAGAGGCAATGTTGAGAATGAGCGGAATTAAAATTTCCTAAGCAGTTACGCACCTCGAGCGAATAATGAAGTTCGTGATGGAAGACTCTGAAATAAAAATCCTCATTTAATTTGAGCAAATTGCGTGTAAAATTGGCTTGCTCCGGCACTTGTTCCAGCAAAAGCTTCACGAGTTCATAACGCTCAAGCAGCTCGGAATATCCTCGCTCTTCGCACAAAGTCCATAAAAGTTTTAAGGACATCTAAAAAAAAGGAGAGCAGCACACACTGAATGAATGAGTCAAAAAAAGGCACCAGAGTGAACCCATTTCTCTTCCTCTCTTTAATAGAAGAAAACTTGGGGCTGGGCAGATTATTGTTGGGGTTTTAAAAATGTCATCGTTAAGAACGTACCATTGCGTACATCCGGGGCGTGAAATGTTGAACCATGGCCCAGGGTAAAACACGCTGAAGACATTGATCCATTAAGAGTCTACTTGCCTCCGACTCTTCGTTAGTAGTGCGGACCATGTGAGTGGCAATGGCAATAAATGACACGACGCATCCTATTCGTTGCTGAACGGCCTTTTCGGAGTATAAGTCAAGCAGGAGCGAGAGAAAAAAATAGAGAAAAATGTCAAAAGGTCTGCTAATATACGTTCGTGCATCTTTGCTCGGCGCTTTAAAGTGCAACAGACGCCTTCTTCGTGAAATCGCATGGCAATATTACTCAACTGTTTGCATGGCGTCCCAAAAGCGAGTCAGCAAATGGGGATGGCGTCGGGTGAGACGAGTTATGACCCATTCTTGCAAGAAGCGCACACTAGGTTGAGGGTTTTCAGACACTAAATTCTCCAAAACGCGCCCCAACACTTGGCTGCCAGTCTCCTATCATAACAAAACAAGCCAGAGATGGTTGACTTTACAACTTCCTAACAGCTCATGTATCTAACGTCACAAGTTGGACTTGCACAATCCAGAGAGCGGAAGTAGGTAGGCTGACCACAATTTATTAGGCCCTAAACGGAACAGCGTTAATTTATTTGAGCAGACGAGTTGAAGCTACCGTCATTCTACAGCTTTTTCGAAAGTGGTTTTAAAGTGATTTACAAGTGAATATACCAACGATTTAGAAAAGAAGCAGAGCAATACAAAACTCGCTTTCTTATTGATTAAATCTCTTTATTTGCGTTGTTACGAAGGTGTGCCGGGAATTCCGTAATATATTATGCAGACAACTGCTACCGTATCAAGAACTAAACGGACAAAAAATCGACTTTACGAACTACGAACTAAAGATCGTATGTATGTATGAATGAATGTATATTTGTATGTTGTTTCCAAGTATGTATGCAAGTGTAAATGACAAATCATAGAGTGAATGCTTCTCCCTACCTATGTTAAGAAGAATGTACGTGTGTATGGCTGTAACTGAAGTATAACGTAAAAAAATCATAAACTAAATAATACACAGACGGCAATGAGCAACGCTCACGCCGTTAAACGAAAAAAAATTGCTACTGTATGTACCAAAATATGTATGTACAATACATTCGAATCCACTGAACTAAATATCGGTTATTAGAATAATCCGCCCAATTGAATGCAAAGTTGACGGTGTCGTTTTAAGCTCGTTTAATTCAATGTAAGCTTACTACTTTTTATCGAATAATGGATAACTGAATACTCTGTTTTTCTGAAAAACATTTTAAAGCCCCGCTGTATATGTTACAGTGCTAAATAAACTTCGTCTACGCAAATACGGATCTTTGACAATAATCTTTCAAACCGGAAAGCCGCAATATTCTACGAAATTATGTGAAGGTTTTATGCCCCAAAGAAACTCCTCTTGTGAACGATTACAGGGAAAACTTGCGTGGACGATTTTTTACCTTTACCACTCAAACTTTCTCGAATACTCTTGACAGTAAAGTTGTAGTTCATAATCCTTAGAATTTTACGACGATATATCTTTGAAAAAAGGCAAAAATAATTTACAATGGTTCAAGGAATTTGTCTGTTTTTCCCCAAAATTCTGAATTTCTTAATTTTCTCCACGTTAGATTCTAGGTATTATTAATGTTAAAATTTTTGCTCGAAGAATTATAAAAAATATACAAACAGCTTATGGAAAAATCATCCACGCAATTTTCTCGTCTCTCTGTAAAATGTAAATAAGTGAAAGGGTATAAAGTGGCCTTAAAAGACATTCTTGCACAATGCGAAAAACAAGAACGCAAAACAGCGTTCAATCAGTATTTTTTTCGAAAGAATAACTGTTGGAAACTTAACGAACTTAATTATTAATACAGCACAGTAGAGATTTCCTATCGTCTCCATCAATACCTAATGTTTTGTAATGCTATATAGGCAACTTCGGATATTTTAATACTCCGCACATCTGAATACTGTTCGTCCGGTCCTATTCAAATAAACAGGTTGCACTGTACTGTACATTACTTAGAATTTTAAGCCAGCAAAGAACAAATGCTCACGCTGCTTGGATTTTTTTTACGCTTCCTGTATATTTTGAAAATAAAAGAAACTGTCAGCAGGCAGATGGCTAAGAAGGCTTTCTAAGAAACAAAAAACATTACTTACTTCACTACAAAAAGGGTGCAACAGAAGTACGGCCTGCCAGATCCGTTGTTTGACGCGGTGTACATAGGAATTGCTGAAGGAGAATCTGTGCTTGGCGTAAGTCAAATCCCGCTGAATCAGTACACGGCAGATTTCATTGGCCCACGTGACGTGCGATTCCAAATCTGGTCTCAGGGCCAACAACATTTGCACACCGCGAAAGCGGACGTGAAGGTCCGCGTCATGGTCGCTAATAAACGGAAAAACACATGACATTATTTTCTCTCCTGTTCAATATCCTATACGTAGTTCTTAGTAGCATTTTATAACTACAAGGACAATTAATTTGTATTACTATAATTAAAGGACAGTATAAGTAAAATCCATAAAATAGTTAATGAAAATAAAATAATAAGAAGTATTCAACATTATAAAATACACTAACCAATTAGGGACGGCATATAGATCATATATGTCTTCAATGGTAACCCAGGAATGACACAGATTTTTTTCAGTAATTTTGCTTGAGGTCGTTCACGCGGTACACGAGTGTCACCAAACGGGAATAACCATAGGTATTGTTCGCTGCCTGCACTGCTTTAAAGGGCAATGGACACCAAAAACGTCTTTGTCTTATAAAAAAGAGCGAAAAATCTAGTTTTCGGATATAAGTGTTTTTCTCTCAGGTGCGAAATAATAACGAAGATATTTAGGAAATAAGAAATCTGAAATTCAAATTTTGGCTTCTGTGACGTCACACTTCTCATGGGCGGAAAAAGGCCTAAACTTTGAAAATAAATATCTCCAGAACGGCTGGTCAGAACAATTCGAAACAAAATTCTCTACGCTTAGAATAATGAGTAGTATAATAATCCATCAAAACATCTATATGCGTCTTTGGTATCCATCAGACTTGGGCAAAAGTCCGAAAAAAAGGACTTCAGGCAAATTCAAGTCTGTTTGAGATTTTAAAGGGAATTGCAACTCCAAATCCTAGCAAAATTTTTGCGCCAGAACCAATTCCAGTTGCAACTCCAACTCCGCTGTTCTCCATCACAGACAAGTCCAACTCCAATCCAACTCCTGGAATTTTATGTGAACAAATCCGGAAGTCACAGGTCACTTTAAAATAATCTTCCCAAAATGAATAACATTTCACGACGAAAAGATGCTTGTAAATGGTGGACTCCATTTCGTACAAAGTCCCGACGGTGACTGATAAATTAGGACTACCTTACTGAGTGTGTACATTAGCCTGTTGAGCTTTTACTTTTCACGCTATTCTTGGAAACCTAAAAATGCAAGCCGACAGTATACGCTAATTTTTTTCCCCTATTATTCCTTATGAGCACCTCTTCCCTAATACCTCGTCTTTCTAAAGAGAGTAGCTACAAACTACCGAGAATTTACTTTTGATGAAAGTTCAGCTTTTACTAGTGATTATTTTATTGGGCGGACTTCCGTCATTTCTCCCATAATCCAAGTCCCTTAGCGTCGAAGTCCAACTCCCTTCCAATTCCGTCCATAACAGTTTGCCTACAATCCAAGTGTAAGTTCAACTCACTGGACAAAAAGGACTTGTCGGATTTGTTCAACTCCGCAATTTGCTAAAAAATGAACTTGATCCGGACTTAAGTCCAGTTCAACTCCAAGTCCGCCCAAGCCTGGTATCCACTGTCCATGGAATTCGAATTTTGGCTTCCGTGACGTCACGTTTCTCATGGCGGGAAATGGCCAAAACTTTGCAAAGCAATAACTCTGAAACGGTTGGTCAGAAAAATCTGAAACAAAATTCTCTGTTCTTAGAATACTGTGTATTATACAAATCTATTAAAATCTCAAAATGCATTTTAGGTGTCCATTGCCCTTTAAGAGGCCAATTGGAAACAGCAGCAAGGGCTAGCCATTTTCTGATTTTCTCATATGGTACGCTGATTTGTCATTTCTGTATCATATTTCGTTGTTTTAAACCTTCTCTACTCATTTTTGCCAATTTTCCAAGTTCTCCATTACCTTTTTATTGTAAAATTCAAATAAAATTTTTACAATTTTACCAAAGTAAAATGTTTAAAATCTTACCAAAGTAAAGTTTTTGCAATTACCAGAGTAAAGCTTTTACAATTATCAAAGTAAAGATTTTACAATTTTACCAAAGTAAACTTAAGTTAACGGCGTTGTGAAAAGAGAAACCAAACAAGAAACTTTCCCTAATTTGCGATCAACATTCTCTTTAAATCAGTTGCTTTTCTGTTCACTTAAGTACGACGGGGGAGAAAAACAACGCTGTTTAGTCCACTGTATACTTTTCTCTTATTTTACACAGAAGGAATAGGAGGGACGGGCAAATGCGTCGACAATTTTGCAAGAACTGTTGCACAGTTTTAAAATGGCTTTTGGACCAGTTTTTTCTAGTAATATGTAGAATCCAACGCAGAGAAATTTTCGAAATTCAGAACTATTTGGAGAAAAAAGACTTATTCTTTGTACTATTACACAATAAATTACCTTGGCCTTTTTCCAATGATTTTCAAATATATGTCGGCGGCTTCGTTACATTCTAGGGATTATCAGTTAGAAATTTACTGTCAAAAATAATCTGAGAAACTCTGTGCAAAACCGTCAATGCAAGTTTTCCATGCAACCGTCGGCAACAGAAAGGTGTTATAAGTTGTTAACGAATAGAAATCACACCGACAAAATGACGCTCACCAGTAGCAACCGTTTTCCCTACTAAGAAGCAAATTTAAAAATTCTGTTTACTTAATGAAAAAATTATTTTAGACAAGACGTACACCAGTTCGTTTTATGCTAAAGAACTGCAGCTACAAAGTGCGATATCCCTGCGCTATTTTCTCCAGTTGGCACGACAAAACTTTTCAATTCACTTAAGACGCAGGAATGCATTCACGAATGTAATAAATAATACCAAACTTAGATATAAAATAGCCAGTTAACTGCGGTGCTATCCTTATTTTAGGTAAGAAACATTAAGCAGAAAGCAAGAGAAAAACGCTAATGCTACCTGAGGAAGCTTTCCATTGGGAACGTTGAAAGTTTTGTCATTATTTAGATCAGGTATTACTAAAGATGAGATGAATACTCTTCTTCACAACTTTAAGTCGACTTACGTGATTTAGTGATTACTGGAAGATATCGAGAGAAAAAACGCATATTTCTAGTTCCTGTTATTTTCGTTTTGTTTTTAGTAGAACGGCGAGTGAAATTCTACTGAAATTTAACAAATTTCAGAAAACTTAACAAAAATCGGCATCAAAAAGAAAAAAATCTGGCATCTACTCTAATAAACTGCACAAGTTCCATAAAGAAGGCTGCCGACACACTCGAAATAAGAATTCTCAAAATTTTCTTTCCGCTTGGGACCTGTCTTGCTTACTAGGTTACAGGAAAATAATAATAATAAAAAAATATGTACGAAGGAACATATAAAATTTATACAAATCTATGTAAAAATCTATAAAAATCTATTTAAATATATAAACATTTACAATACAAATTTAAAAATTACAAAATCTATAAAAATATGGTAAAAGATATCTGTATGTATATAAAAATAAAAGGGTAAATAAAACGTAAAATTATTATTACTGAAAAAGGGTAAAAAATACAAAAAGAAACTAACCTTGTGAGATGAGCATTGGCAGCCAACTGGTTGGAGCACGCAGCAATATACGCTGAGGTTTCGTAAAATATCCTGTGAATGCGTTTGGGGTGGAACAACAAAAAGGAAAACGAAATATTAGGGAGAAATCAAAGAAGCGTGAAAATTTACAGAAAGGGGGACACACGACATATCCGACACCCTCCTATCATAAACCATTTTTTTCGTGACGAAACATTGCAAGATTATGCGAAAAGCTCTTGGCAATCGTCGCGGTACTCACAATTCATCCCGACGACGCAGAATTCCGAAAGTAAGGATGTCAGCTACAAAGTTTGCGCCCTCTTCGCTTGCCGGTACCTCCCCAGCTTCAAGCCATAAGCCGCAAAGTCGTTCTACTCCTAGGTTGTAAAAACCAACAATAGCTTCTCCGCTGTCACGCATGGTGGCCAGGATCTAAATAAGTCGGAACCAATTAATTCTTTTCAATCGTAAAACTTGGCAGGTTTGACTCGTCTTGACTCCGCCTCATTAACTCGGTTCTGAACGACGAAACGATGCACTTATTGTACTTTGACTTGGGAAATTGAAACTTTCTCTCCACTTTTTTTTCATTCTTCCCAAACTGGACGGTTCTCGTTAAGGCAACTGAGTATATAAAAGTTCTAAAGTATAAAAGTAAAAGGACAACCTGGGATCTCGAAAAAGTCTTAATTGAAAGCAAAAGAGTAATTGTTAGCGAGATTTTATGTTTCCAAAAAGTTGACGCTCCAGTCTCATGAATTGTAGAATACTGGTATTAAACACCAGGTTGGTAACTTTTTTCAATCCTCGAAATTTAGCTTAATGTAAAAGTTTGCTATCTGGGTGGATGAAAAGTTTCGAGTTCGAGGAGTCCGTGCAGCGACTAAGTAACTCTTTAGTAATATTACACTCGGCCACATGAGAATTCGCTATAGTCCTGAAAGGTCCTGAACAGATACAACTCGCATTGACGCTTTTGCATTTACCATTCAATGCTTCCTAATGTTCACGACTGCAAAGTATTAGCTTACGATCTATGGAACCCAACGAAGAGGTATTTTTATAATAGCTAAATAAATAGCTAAGACAAATTTATAATTGTTAAAGGAATTAATGCTCCAAAATTAAGAATTTGGACAAACTTATAGGTTCTACAGAGTACTAATAAAAATTTGTGATTAATTTATTTTTTAAATAATATATAGCAGTTATTGAAAACCTTCAAGGTAAATTCATTAGCTCTCCCATTCAGTCCATACAAAAATGAAGAAAGGATAAATGGGAGAATGGGGCTCGTCCGGTCAATTTTTAATTTTTGCTATCTATAGACCTCAGTTCGTAATGAAATGGAACACTTTAGCACGTTTTGGGAAGCCTCATCCGCCGAACTTTTCCAGTTGACATTTTTTTTTTGGTTTCGAGTTATCATAACGGAGATATGCTCATTTTTTGCAAGCTCACATTTTGGCCAAAGTTGCCCCAGGCATGGGACACCTTCGGACAGGCGTGGAGCACGTTCGGACACTGCTACTTTTTGGTGGCAAATATCAAGAAAAACTCAATTTTTATTACGCACACGTGCAAAGATAGAAACTAATGAATATTTCCGCCTGTATTACTTAAAAACAGCCCAGGGACACCGGTTCTCCTCTTTCCACTGTGGAAACTTGATCGACCGGCTTTGTTCCTTTCGGAGCTATGACTCTTATGTCGAAAATTATTATGCCCTCGCTTACAGTTCTATACTTGTTCTCTTTTACTTTTTTAAAAAATTACCAGCATGAGCACCTGCTCTTGCTGGTAATTTTTTATTTATTGCTTTGATATCAGAACACGCTTGCGTCACCATGACAATACCTTTCTCGAACTGATATTACAAAAGGGATGACTCAATCTTCCGTCTCTTTGAAGTTTTCAGCTTACCAAACTGATTTAAAAGAGTTCAATGAGTACAACCGCACTCACTGCTGTTGTCAACTATCGAATACAACAAAAGCGTCTGAGAATCACGCTTAAGCGGAACAACAAATAAACTAAAATGTTTAGGTCTTAAGTATATTACTTCACCAACCGCTTTCACATTATTACGTACTTATGCTCGAGAATTGTGGCATGCTAATGGAAACATTAAACATTTGTAAATTCATATGACAACCTATGCACGGTATAATGATTGCTAGCACTGTAAAGCCATTTTTAAGTCTTTTTTTTGTTTTAAAAATTGTCAAAAACCTTATTAAACCGTTTATTTTCATTCTTATCTCCGTGATTCTTTTAAAATATATATTAATTACTTTACTTAAGCAGTAAAAGAATCAAATAATGAAACCCGGCGACGGAAACACTTAAAAATAATTAATAGCCTAAAAAACACTGTCAAGTCCCAATTTCTGAACTTCAAAATCGACTACCGCTTAATTAGCATATTATAAACGCACGAATTGATTTACAATTCTGTGTCAAACAGAAGCGTAAATCTTCATCTTCTACACAGAACAACCATTTATGTAAACTTTCATAAGATTTTACGCTAACATTGCAACAACCGGTCGACCAATCACCATCTTTTACCTGTTACAATCTCCCAATTTCCCTCTTTTCCTTCTCTGCGAAAAATGCCGGTTTTCTTTTGTTAGGTAAATGAGTTGTTAAGTCGCTGCTTCCCACGTCGGGCAAAAGAGCCTTCCGGACGCACAATTACCCATAAATTAACTGATTAAAGAACTCCAGTTGTAACCTTCTCTCCCTCAAAAAAAACAAAAACAAAAAAGAATCTTTCCCGGTCTCATCACGACGAGCAAAACCACCGCACTCCCACACACAAATAAAGCCTAAAATCCTCTCGGGCTAAAATTTAAGTATATCCCGGCCTTAATGCACTGCCTTACTTTTTTGCATATTTAAACATCGTGAGCAGAGCTCTTTGAGGACATTTGTATTACAGATCCATGGTTAAAAAGGATTGTATTTACAAATGAGGTACGGAGTATTACGCACGAGGTAAGCTCATTGTAGCAAACTATAAACGAAAAATTTAAAAATTATAAATTGCAGATGCACTTGAAATAAAATTGGTAATAGCAGTGTGTGCCTTTATGTTCGTTAGTAATAGTTCTGTGTCGAAGTGTATTTGTAGTTGGGCTATATTTCTTAACAAAATTGCTCGTTGTTTGTTTGGCCATCTGCAGTGGAAAAAAATGTCTCAGGTCTTGCTTTGCCCGTTCTGCGAACTAACAGAATTGGTTACTAGCTTTTGTAATGCGGAAGAGGAAAGATAGTGTGCTGTAAGGGGCATAGTAGACTTGTGCATAAGCCCCCCAAAATTAAAGTGAACAAAATCCAAGAGCATTCCATTTTTTTCATGAGGAATCAAAATCCAAGTCCAGGCTTTTATTCACAGAAATACATCAATAATTTTAAACGAAATATTAGGGTTTGGAGTTTCAACTAGAGAAGAAATTTTTATACAAAACACGCTATGCAAATTTTTAAGGTATACGGGGGATATCGGGATGGAAGGAAAGTGCAATGATAGTATCTCAAAATAAGGAAAGCCGACGACGTTAGTACGTCGATGATTTCGACGTCGTAGGTCTTAAAAACCACACACAAAATGTCACAGAAAGTCAAAATCATGTCCAGAGAAAAAATTACTTAAATCAATTTCAAGCACTTTTAGTGGATTTGACTTGACCCAAGTCAAACCTTTTCATATCCAGTCGAACCCACTTAACTGAATATCGGTTATTTGAATAATCTGCACGATTGAATGAAAAGTGGACGTTTTAAGCCCATTTAATTCAACGTAAACTTACTACTTTTGATGGAATAATAGATAATTGAATACTCCGCTTCCAAAAGACATTTTAAAGCCCCGCTGTATATCTTACAATGCTAAATAAATTCGTATATATGAATACGGATCTTCGTCAATAACTTTGCTGGTCTTATACCCAAAAGGAAGCTAGAACCCTGCACCATTTCCTTTCACCGTTGACGACATACTAATTAAACCGATTTGCCAAGTTTATGTTTAGTCGGAAAATTAAAAGAGTACAGCAAACATGGCTAAAACAAATAACACAAGTTCGTCTCTAGCTTATAACATTGTTACATAATGCAAAAGGAACGCAAAACAGCGTTCAGTCATAATTTTCTTTTCAAAAAAGAATCGCTAAAAGCTTGACTAATTGAATTATTAATACAGGATAGTACAGATTTCCTATTGTCTCCTTCAATACTTTTTTTTCAGGCTAAATAAGCAACTTCGAATTTTGGGACACTCCACACATTTGAGTACTATCCATCCGGTCCCGAGCTTATTCGAATAAGCGTTTTTTTAAATGATTATTTCCAGTGTGAGCATTTGCTATTTGCTGGTCCTTTTTATTATTTCAATGATAAACAAGAATTACAAATGAGAAAATTTAACTTTTGACACGCTGACCAACTATAGTGATCTACAGCATGGCCGTCTTTTACTATAAGTTAATATGCGGGTTGCACTGTATTATTTCCAACGAAAATAAGGTGATTTCAGTAAGACTACAGGAAGTTTATTTGTGAAATTCAAATATTGACTATTTGTTGTACAGAGCCCAATTCATACAGCGTTTAGGCAGACTCTCTAATAAAATAACTGGATTAGACGGCCGGCCTAATTAGCCACACATTGAATTTCAATGTTTGATTCATTGCAATGTCGAAAGTATGAAAACTTTTTTACAAGATATACAAAGAAAAGAATAAAAGTCGGGAAATAGCATCCGCTTTCGTAATCCTTTGTTGTTACGTTGTTTCTACATCAGAAGAGTGTATCTTTTCCTGTCGAATATGCCAAAAAGGAGCTTTCAAATCCGTCCTAAAAAATTCGCTTTGTATTTAGGCCCTTTCCTTATCATGCCAAAAGGCTAGCTTTCAATTCAATTCCAAATCAATGCAAAAAGATCTTGCCATCGATTATCATGCCTTCGCTTCGTTAAAAATAGTCTCGAATCGGACTTATATCCACCTGAAGCTCACATCGGCACAGCGCATGTAGATAAGAAACGCTAGAGGTAGCCCAACCGAAGCAATAATAAAATGGCGACCTAGGAGAAATTAAGGTCCTTTGTTTAAACCTCGGTCTACCCATCTTGCGACCGACGCTTATAAGCCTTAGGCTGCGGTCCCACTAGCCGAATAACCATGGTTATTATAACCTTTTCTTTGGAAATCGCTGTCCCAGGGATAGGAAAAGTCAGAGATTTCCAGGAAACGGTTATAATAACCATGGTTATTCGGTAGTGGGACCGCAGCCTTACTCGTTTTAAACTCAGGAAGGAACTTTTTCTTTCAAAGACCAATTGAACACTGTCCGATTTGTGACCTTTGACCCAGCTTGGCCTGTGCTCGCGAGGTTGTCCAATCTCACGAGCACGTGCTGCCGGCGGCGATCTAGGGCCCATAACTCAAACTTGTACACTACAGTAATTAAGAACAAAAAACCCTACTTGCCAAATTACAAAGGTTTAACTAAGCTTCTCGAGGCTGATTTACTTTCATTACGGGTCGAAAAGGCTTTTTCCAATCGGTTACGAAGTGAAGGTCAACAGCGAATCCCGAATCACCTCGTGAGAAAAATGTGTAAATAACATCTCTGAACTGGTCACACGAAAAGAAGAATATTCCATTGTGAATGTCAACTTTATTTTGAAAGGATCACCTCAAGTCACTAAATTAGCAAAAAAAGGCTTAATTGTCGAACTACAATGCCCGGTCTATCTGTACAAGAATTATGAATTCTAAATGTGAAACAAACAACAGTTAATATATGGCTACAGCCTCAATGGAATGCAAGAGGTGTGAGCGTCAATATTTCTATTTTTTCTTTAATTCTGTTCTTTTTTAAGGCATTATTTAAGTAACAGACGTTTTCAAACTCCCGCTCTAGCTTTTCAATGCACAGCGATTGTTTGAAGCTTCAAGCCCCTTCAACCGTTAATGAACGTAAATCAGCATCGAGAGGCTTAATTAGACCTCTGTATTTTGACAAGTACAGATCTTTTTGCTCATTACTGTACAGTGCTGATAAAAAAAATCTTTACACGGGATTGCGCAGAGGTCTAATCTAGCCTCCTGAGGCTGATTAACTTTCATTAAGTGCTTAAGAGTCGCCAATCGCTGTCGAAGTGACGGTAGACCGCGAAAATTGAAAGTGTTCGATTTTGTAGGAAAAAAGACAGATAACACGACTTGTTGCATAAGTTAGGCCATTGGTATTGTTGCAAAAATATTACTCGATTACATAACCAGAACACTTAGTGTCATATATATTTTTGATATCTACATTATTTATTACTTCTCTCAAAACATTTTGCTGCTGTCTGTTTTGATAGTCTAATCTTTATTGTGAAGACTAATTTGTTTGCAGCACAATTACAGTTCACGTAAATTTATTTAATCTTTCCTCTCGATGTCGAAATTCTTAGACAACTGAATAAAATTATCGTCCCTAATTTATATCAATAAAAATTATTCAAAACAAACATTCTTTGCGTATTATTTCATGTCAATAATAATTACGCAATACGGATACTTTTTACACAATTACGTGCGAAGATTTTCAAACTGCGCGGTCTACCTTTCCCCAAGTAACTGACTCGTTCCAGACCCTTCGGTAGTTAATGAAAGTAAATCAGCCTCGGGAGGCTAGACTAGACCTCTGCGCAAACCCATGTAAAGGTTTTTTTTGCTCAGCACTGTACTTCATAAGTAATAATTCCTATTTCCATCAAGAACAGCGCAGTTTTATTAGAGCGGAAGTTACTTTTCTGTCCTGACTCAAATTGCACATGCGTTTTCGTTACACTTAAAAAAATTCTAGAGAAGTGACGAAAAAAATAGATTAATTATTAACTTACCTCATACATTTTTTGGCGAAATTCGGTGTGTCTTAGCAAAGGCAGTTGTATAGCCATGTTGACAAAATCTTGCGCCACATACCAAAACGGCTCGGCGCGCCGGAACTCCAGGCACAGATTCCAGCCCTTATCCACCACCGCCATCGCCAAAGCCGGATGCTCCGTGGCCACATGTGGCAATAAGTGCCCCAAGGCGCTAAAAATGGGCGCAATGGCCTCTTTACTCGTCCCTACCCTTTCGAGTGCGTTCACAGCCGCTTCCACCAAGTCCACCAACTGTCCTGGCCGCCGTATTTTCGCGTCAACCTCCGCAGGGCTCTTAACAACTAATTGGCGGCTCGTAATAGCGTACGGCCCCAACAAAGTCCACAAATGTCCGTAGTATCTGGAAACCATACTGCCCCATCGCGTTTGCACATCCCGGCTCAGATTCCCATCTTGGCTGTCCCGTTGTAAACGCTGCTTTAATCGGCCCGCCCTAATTACTTCCGCCGCCAGCACCTCCCACGCCCCCATCTCTTGCGCCCACCGCGTCCACCACGCCAACAAAGCCATCCCGGCCACTTGGTTGACCACCGTTCCCAACAAAAGACTCTTACCTACCGCCAAAACGTCACCACCGACCGCCTGACCTATTTCTGGTACATTTCTGCCGACCGTGTCCAAGAACTCCCAGTACTGGTCAATGACCTCGTAATCATTCAGCGAGCTCAACCCGGGCAGCCGGGTGGTAATAAAGGTGACGCCATCGAAAAGATAACGTAGTAACCATGACCGCCAAGAGAGGACAGCACGCGAGCCGGCCATTTCTTCCACCAGGGTTCGCAGCAAATGCAAAGCTAAATTCACGCGCTCGACGTCCACGTAAGATCGACGAGCCGAGTCTGTGACGTAGCAAAGTACTGGCTTGAGCCACTCTTCCACCAAAGCGACAGTATCGGCCTCTTGGGTAGAAGAATTGGCCTCTACCCAAGCCACCAGCGTCCGGCTCACGGGCCGAGGGTCGGTTAACGTCTTGGTCGTCTCGTTAACTGGGTCAGTTTGCCCTTGTAAGCGAGCTAACCACGTTTTCACCATTCCGGCCAGTATTTCTCGACTCATATGTACCCGTAACCATCTTAACACCTGCTGGTACTGGGGATAAGACTTTTCTAAGCATTCCGTGCGCCTCAGCGAGCCCAGAAACAAGCCAAACGCTTCTATAGTGTCGACATCGTCTGGGGGCGTTCCCGTCGTTAAATTGCATACGAAAGTAATAGCAAAGCTCTGGACAGCTGCTCGGAGTAAAGGCTCGTGGGCTTGCAAGGCCCGACTCAAGAAACGCTGCAGGAGTTGTAGGTGCTCAGCGCGCCACACGGGCGCGTCGGGAAACGCCGTCAACGCCTCGACCACGTGGCACAACGCTACGGCGTTCCAAGATGGCTGCGTGACGGCGTGGAGCAAGCGGTGGAAAAAGAGATGGCGGTAAGACGCGGGGAGGTGGGCGGACAAGGCCTGAAAGAAAGTGGACAGCAAACGAGCTGTGGTCCCTTTGGTGGCCCCTAGAGGACTGGTCGCTGACGGTTGGCTCGGACTGTCAGGGTCGGAATCTTCGGCCAGATCCCGAGGGCTGTAATAGATCTGGATATTGTTGAGGGAGGGCACGAGATGACGGAATAAGAAATCCACCTCCGGGTCAAACAAATACGGACACTGGGATAAATTGAGGCTCAAGAATTTCCGGATGGCCCAACGAGTGATCTGGAGATTATCGTGCATCATCAAACGTCGCCATATCACCAAAAGCCAGCTGAAATGAAAACGAGATGAAGGGGCAGCTTCCCCGGATGGACTTGACAGAAGCATCGATTCCGGAGCTTTATCCTCACGGTCAAGCGAATCGGATTGTTTAGCGGCACTAATAGTACTAGCAGCCGCCGCAGGCAAAAGAGTATCCAGACGGCTTAAGACAGGTTTTACGAGATGCACTTGCTTTTCTTCGCAAGTTTCCAGCAACAAGAAAAAATCGTTCCATAAGTTGTTGTAAGACTGCTCTCCTTTCATGACGTCACCCAAATAGGTCAAGCAAACAGGGTCGTTAGCGTCATTACTGCGGTATTGACCCCACCAGTCGACAGCTCGTTTGAGCAAATATTGACACCGCTTACGAGCCAATCCGTTCGAGTCCACTAAACCGCGCTGTAAAAGGTCCCAGAGCCACTTGGAGTCCGCTTGAATTAACGGTGACGTCTGTGATGCAGGGGCCGCCTCGGGGAAGATGTAATTCGCTAGCATGATCAAAGCGACGACTGGCGACTGGGATTGAGCTTCTGACGTGGAATTGGCGTCGGCAGCTAGGATTTTCCATATGGTTAGCATCAGGGACTGGGTGAATTCTTCTACCGCGTAGTTTCGCTTTAAAATGCAGGGCAAGAGGCGGAGCAGTGCGTTGGAGACCAAAGACTCGTCGTTCGTCACGATCAGGTGACTCAGGAGATTGAAGTCTACGTCGGCCTGATTTTGCAAGTAAGAGGTCACAGATTGGGCTTGAAGAGTAGGTAAGGTTTGGACCAAGTGCTCTCTTAGCGATTGAAAGAGGATAATGGCATTGTATGCGTCTAATGGCGAGCGTTCCAGAGAACCAGGGAAGGGGCTGAGACCTAAATCAGACGCCATTTTGCACTGGGTCGGGGTGAGAAGGTCAAGAACGTGGGAATGAATGGCACTATAGCATAAAGACTCTAATCGGAAATAGGAATTGTTGAAATTGGGCCCGTTTAGCGCCAAGGGAATGGTGGCAGCTAAAGCTATTATCTCAGATAATAAGTGTATGGAAGTATGCTGGGGAGGTAGAGTAATAACGTGTTGAAGTGCGTAATCTTGGACCCTGAGAAGTAAAAGACCTGTGCTTTCTTCTAATAGAGGCTGGTCTGCTGGAATTCCGGCTAGGCTTTGGAGAATATCTCTCCATATTTCCCAATCAGTGTCCTGGTTTTCTAGAAGTTTCTCCACGCAAGTTAATGCACTTTCCGAGCCTGTGAGGGCGAAGGCTTTTTTGAAACTCATTGTTGGCACTAGCACTGCACACAAAAGCGTAGAATGTTTTAAAAAAGCGTTCGCTAGGTAGGGATAGAAGAAAAGCACGTGTTTTCACTGGATGTAATCAAAACAATGAATGATAGAAGGTAGTTTGCGGAGTGACCAACGTTATGCGTGTTTAGCAATGTATGGTAGCGCCGCTCGTGGAGCTTGCAGCAGTTTGTGAAGGCTGCCTGTGGCCTAAGCCCCATAGTAGCATACGGACAGTAACAAAAACGCCCTATGCTAACGTCCCACGCTGCTGGGAGGAAGCCTTGCTGCGGGTTAAAAACGTTCGGACAGCGCTAGTGGGACAGCGTTCGCGCAACTGCCGTGGCGTTAGCATAGGGACTTTGGCTGGGCCCCGATTATTTCGCTGGGTACTTTATATTATGTAAAGTATACGCATAATAAGACGGCTAATATGTTCGAATATTTTTGGACATAAAAAATTACATGTAGCCCAAAAATAGGCGTTATTTATACAGGGGATGCGCTGAAACAAAATCCAGAAGTCCAGATGACTCAGAAAAACTTAAAATATACGTTAAAGGGCAATTGACACCCGAAACGTGTATAGAGATCAGAGATGGGACATCGAGACCTTGTCTTGGTCTCGAGACCGGTCTCGAGGGTATGAAGGTCTCGGTCTTGGTCTTGTCTCGAAAGAAAAAATAGTTTGTTGGTCTCGGTCTTGGTCTCGAAAATCTTACCATGGTCTTGGTCTTGGTCTCGATGCCTTGGTCTCGATTTCAAAGAACATGGTGATAACTAATGTAAGCGGAACTCTTCGCACTTTCGAGTTTACTTAGGTCCGTTTTGAATGCCCAAATGACTCCTTAACTTTCTAATCCAAGGTCCACTAAACGCTTATAGGGGTTGTCTTTGATAGAAACTTTAATTGCGAAGTGAAAGGCGTTGGTGTTTCGCGGAATTCTAGGAAAATACTCCTTCGAAAATACGTACGAAAATAATCTTATAATATCCTTAAACTATCCTTATTTCACTTAACTGCGTATACAGCCCAATGTACAGTCATGAGCAAAAAAAACTAGACACAGAAAACCACAGAAGGCTAATCAGGCCTCTCGAGGCTGATTAACCTTCATTAGGTAGTGCAAGAGCTGGAAAAGTAGCCACAGGCAACTTCTATACTTTCAATAATGGATTACACTTATTTTGCATTGTAACATTCCTTTGCCTACATACACCTTTTAACCGATTGGTT
>JAHZNP010000845.1:0-34623 GCA_020615345.1 Triops cancriformis
CTTATGACAATTCCGTACGTCGGTCTGTCCCACTTTCTTTTTCCCCAGTGTGACATATTCACAGTGACAGGCCTTTTGCAAATCTAGCTTCAGTTACAATACCACCTTTATTAGTGGAAAGTTGCGTGTCATTTTGAAGTCTCAGTTTTAGTAAATTAGGGAGTATTTATATGAAACGTTTGTGGCCTTGTTTTTTACATTTTAAGGTTATTTTCATTAGTGTAATCAGTACTACTGAAAAGTCTATACCACAAGATGCACGACTAAACCTCAATCTTTCTGAGGTCATCAACTAGGCGAGAAAATAAGGAGAAAGATTGTTGGCGCTCTTTCGGTTTGCGCTCGCGCTCGCAAAATTTCGAGCGCGCTCGTTTTAGCTCTGAGCATAACCATTATCTTGCAAAGAAATAAACGTTGGAATACCCTTATTCACTTTACTTCACTTTTTTGCTAATCGACTTAAATTTACTGCAGCTCGATACCGAATTTATTTTTTTATTAAAACTTTTCAAAATGACCTGACGGTTACACAACAAACGCACAACTCACCTCTTCAATTGAAGACATACACAAATCACTCAGACACTGTTGTAACTACCAGAGCACTTTCACTGAAAAGCAGCGATTTTTGTAAGAG
Source organism: Triops cancriformis (assembly GCA_020615345.1). Lineage (NCBI taxonomy): Eukaryota > Metazoa > Arthropoda > Branchiopoda > Notostraca > Triopsidae > Triops > Triops cancriformis. Next base: position 638 of record JAHZNP010000845.1, read on the forward strand.
CACAAAACGCAAACATCACCTTTTGAACTCGACGACTGACCCAAACCGCAGCAGGGCACGCTTGCCTGCGTGACACAACAACCGTAAGGTCAGAAAAGCACGCCTGTGTAACCCCCAGGGCATAAAAAGCCCGCTCTACTGTAAAACAAAGACTCGCTACGAAACTGTCATATTAAGCTAGGTATGCTATTCTACCTAAAATGTGCAATTCTTTATTATATCCTCTATTAAATTTTTATATATGTAACAATCATAAGGAAAATTCACTGGAAAGAACATGGCTTAGGAAGAAAACGGCTATAGCGTGAGCAGAGTTTTGCGCCGGATTCCGATAATTATTGGGATCAAGCTCAGCTTGGATATTTAGAGACAAATATCCTACGTCTGAAAGTCGCACTGGAGAAGGATAACTTTCTATAACTTTCTACGTCGAATGAACGTGTTCAGAAGATCTGAAAGCTAAAACTTCACCAAAAAGGTCGCATGGTGGTGAGATTTGTAAATAACTAGGAAACCAAAGTTGGGAGTGTAACCTTTCATAATATTGCAAGCTCAATTTTTCTTTCAGTGCTTTTATTTAATAACCAACCCGAAATTGTACATTACGTTAAGAAGCGCATAGTTGTGAACAACGTACTGTACAGTGTGTAGCTGTTTGCCAACGTAAGCAAAAAGTGGTAAAACATAAAGCATACTTTATTGTAAGTTTTGCTTCTATGTATTTACTACCCTTTAACCAAATTCGGAACACTTGCTCCTTAACGACAAATACAACGATGTCGAATTCCAGGTAGGTTATTTGTTTATAGACGCACGCAACCATGTGGCATACAAAGAGGTTTCCCCAAAAAAGACACCAGTTTTGGTATAATTCCGTTGTAGGCATCGCAAGGATGAGAAGGTTGATTCGTCAAATAAACCTCTGCTGTACACGTGCAAGATTCAGTAGAAATACGAAAGTGTTGTCCTTTTACCAACAATTTTACAGTAACAGGATTGTTTGCCATGCCGACATGTAGAAATGCGAAATATCAACCATCCATGAAGCGACATACTGAACCGAAGTCGGGAAAGAAAAGTAAAGAAGACCCCAGACAACGCCATGGAAAGCACACAACTAAGTTCGTGATACAAGTCCGTATGAACTACATATTACTTCCAGCTGATCTCCCTTACCCGTTCCATACCGTGCTAACGTTCTTCCCACACCCACTTAAGTCATACCTCAAGTCCTTAAGGACTTGCCCAGCTAACAATTTGCGGCGTTATGATCCGCTATTTATGTCTTCCCGCTATGATTTTTTTACAGTACCCAACGCCAAGCCTACTTCTGGATCCCCCTAAAAACCAGGGTGAGTGATATAACACCAAGTCTCCCCGTTTTACAGAGGTGTATCTAGGTGGGTCCATTGATTTACGTGAGCTAAGAAGCTTGGGCAATGCCCTATAGCCTCCATCGTGTATTGCTATAGCCTACAAATAACGAAAGAGGCAAGTCTCGAAATGTTTTATCTTGGTTACAAAATTAAAAGGTTTCCTTCCGATCACAAGTGGAGCAACACATAGACGTTCGCGTCCACGGATACACTTCACTTCTTGTCTGCCAAAAAAAAGAATCCCATGATCAATTTTGTTTTTTAGTATCACTTCCCATCTACAACACGTTTACTCGTTCCACAATGTTTACCTCCAGTGAAAGCCCCGGAATTCATTAATCTCCATAGCCGATCATACTCAACAACGAAGGGTCTCACAATCTCCGGATCATTGGTTATAATTATTGACTCAAGATTTCCAATGACAGCACTTTGGGTCCAGTTGAACGAACCCATGATCAGAACACTATCATCAATCAAAGCAAATTTGTGATGCATCAGAAAGGTGGAAGCTAATGTACGAATTGGGACACCTGCACAGAGACACACAAGGAGAAGATACCTTAGGATCAGTGTTGCTCCCATGTGGTCAGAAATATATATACCTTCTCTCCTAAATTTGGCAATCTGAGAGCCGCTTGCGTCTTCCATAGTTGCGTCTGTAATTACTTGTACGGGGATTTTCCGTTTAACAACTGCCACTGCTGCGTCAGCCAAGTCTTGACACGTGATGATATAAACGCATATTTTCAGAGACTTCTCCGCACTTTTCAAAAAGTCTTTCAATCGACTATCAATGGCAAAAGAAATTTGTCTATAAGAAGACATCATCTGCAGAATATCTGTGCATACCTGAGACTGGTGGGCTCGTGCATTAACAAACACTTTTTCCGCCGACAACAATTATCTTCAAGATGAGCATAACAAGGAAATCCCTTGTCTGGAAAAAATAATACCTCCTTCACAATCTTTTTAGACTGTGACGAACAAATGAAAATTAGACCCGTTATCGTGCAATGTTGCGTGGCTCTTGGTTAACACATAATTATGAAACTTAATGATTTCTCACACGGAAACGACTGATCCAAAACTACAAACCATTTGATTCTAACTCTGATGACACTGTATGCTTTTGCCTGAACTTCCAACCCATACGACAGTACACTGAAGTTTCTACAGATCATGCAAAAATATATTCAAGATACTCTTATATTCAATATTTCTGAAAAACTAAGATAAGTTATTTGTAAATTTCCAGCATTTCCTGTGCAGAAGTTTTCCAGACTGACGATACTCACTGATGAGTGAAATTCCCTTTTTTAACTACCAGCCTGAGCATCTGCTCTTTGCTGGGATTTTTATTAACATGCTTAATCAGGTAGTAGGTCTACATGGCGAGGGTCGGGGTATCTATCACAAAAGGGTGGGCCATTCACAGTTGCCTGTAATATGGCACTGTTATTGGCACATATAGAATTGGTATAGATAGGATAGGTATAGAATTTGCTTCGCTAACAAAATCTGTTACATGTTGGAACTTGTGTTGGAATTCTTTTTATTTGATATCATCTACGGTAATTCTCCGTTAATGCGTCTTAATTACACGAACTCACTTCAAGTGTTCGAAAACTATTTCACTTTAAATAATTGACTAGACAGCAAATCCCCGATTCATGCATCGACAACAGCAACACATTTTTGAAAAAACTTATAGTCGACATACAACATGGTTGTAAGGCTAACAGTTCTTTTTATCAACATTGGAATCAGGAGCGTCGCGAGGGGGTGGATTTTTTTTGGGGGGGTGGGGGATTATTGAAAGTGTGCTTGACGATTTTACCGACTGTACTGGGATGATTTTTACCGATCATTACAGTACCGAAACACTTATTAAAAGAGGATTTTTTTATTGGACAACCCCGCGTAGGCTTACGCCTATTGCGGTGAAAAAAATAGATTTATCGAATTATATGTTATTTGAAAACACCTTTTCGTTTTCCAAATTTTACCGACTGGTCTATGTGACCAATCATTAGGGGGGGGGGGCACACCCCTTCCTAACCACCCAGTGGCGACGCCCCTGATTGGAATTATTTGTTGCTGCATTACAAGTGTATTGTTACCGAACATAAATAGACGCAAGTCTGAAAAGTTCATTGCACAAACCATTTTAAACTCACTAGGAGTAAACTTTTATTTTTTCCGACATACCGTATTAGGAGCTACAAGAATATTCGACTTGCTAATTTAGATAATAGAATTGTGGTAAGATTATTCGATTTTTCTGTAAGTATCATGTAACATAGTTGATTGGTACTTGCCTTGGTTACGCTTTTGTCCAAAATGTGGCTCTCGATCCGACTTCGCAGTATTTTATACGTCAAATAAAGAAAACAAGAACCTGCGCAAGCAATGAGGCTAAATTTCTCATGAGTCAGCGTTAGCATTGTTGATACGAAAAAATGAAAAAGGAACTCGCTGAGACTTGATAACTGGAAGCGTGTTTTATCACCACGTTTGTTTGTTTTCAACCGCGTTCCACCGCCGAAATCTTTCCAATGCCATCTAGTGAAGGCATGCATTTACTCCTGCAAGTCGTCAATGTTGAACGAATTTGCAGACATTTAGAAGAAAATGGCATGTGGTTGTTTGAGACTTCACTTAAAACGAATCATATGTTCCACTCAAATTTGCAATACTTTTGAACCATGTTCATCGTATTCTATCCGTCATTTCTCATCTCAGAAGGCTAAGTTGAGCAGAAAGTTTGTTACCCGCCTCTAGTTAAGATTTCAAACTAACACCGTTTCTTAATCTCGTAGGGAATGGTCGAGCACGATTGGATTGGAAGTACATGCTCAGATTTCTTCCAGTTCTAAACTCTTTTCAGCTTCAGGGACTGAGTTCGGATCACCTGCTAACAGTCTAGTCTCCTTTTTTGATGCGGCAATTCCTGGAACTTTACCCGTATGTCGACTAAGATTTATTTCAGTATACTGTCGGCTAACCGTGTGCTTCAGGTTATCAACCGTCGTTGCGTAGAAGCTGCTTTGCTTACGTCTTTGGCGCTAAATTGCCGCATAAATAGCGTTTCTGAATTTGACAGGAAGCACTATTTCTATGCAGACATGCCGGTAAGAGATTGTGTATTTTAGAAAACATTCGGCCTACTAGTTTCCTTTCATGAATTTAAGGCCGGGTACCAGATAACGCAGCAAAGGAGACCACTTGCCTCCGACGGGCACATTGATTTTGTTGTTTTCAACCCTGCTTTAAAAAGTACGGCATATGAAATGAAAGCGAGAATTAAACAGGTGCAGATAGAACAAGACAGCGGGAAAAGTTTGCATGACGACATGTTAGCTAGGTAAAAGTAATGGAGTACCCACTTACATCTTCCCTTTGTCTTTTTAACGTACACTTCGCTTATTTAGGAGTCTGATTGATTTAAATCGTGCAGGAACTGGGCTGATGGAGGTGGTGTTTGAACCCGATTTAAGTACCGGCGAAGAAGCAGCTGCATTGGTGTGGGAATTGTGTCTGATTCTGAGACAGTTAGGGACTTGTGATTGCAAAATGGAAGGTAATACTTGAAAAGCTTATTAAAAAATAAAACAAGAGCATCGTAACACTGGAAAAGTATTGTTCTTTTAGCATTGTTGGTTTCTTTTTTCATTGATGTATTTGTTGCAGAGGGGTCTCTACGGGTTGATGCAAACATTTCCGTAAGACTACCCGACGAGCCGTTGGGCGTTCGTACGGAAGTGAAAAACCTTAACAGTCTGAGAGCGGTGAGCAATGCAATTCGGTACGAGGTAGAGCGCCAAACAGAAGTTCTAGAAGCTGGGGGAGAAGTTGTCAATGAAACGCGGTCATACGACGCCAACTTGAAACAAACGTTGCCAATGAGAGACAAGGAGGAGAAACAGGTACACAAGAAGATTGTTTTCTTATTACTCAGGTTTGAAGAGACCCGTTCTGTAGGATTATCGGTATATGCCGGAACCAAATTTACTGCCTTTACGCTTGCCAAACAAAGTAATAGAATCCACCCAAAAGTTGTTGCCAAGCTTGCCAAAAGCTCAACGGGAAGAATTAATAAATAATCACGGATTAAATTTAGAGACGTCTTACGTTCTTGTGGTGAGTAGTATTTTTTTTCCAAGTTAAACAATTTTGATGGACCTTGGTATACATTCAGCTAACTTTCTTGCTCTAGAATGAACCAAAGTGGGCAGAATACTTCATGAAAGTTGTAGCAGGCTCGAACCGGAGTACCAAGCTAGTCGTCAATCTGTTCCTTACAGATTTCTTAGGGAAACTAAATAAAAAAGAACTTCCTCTTTCTGAGTCGTAAGTTGCTTATTGTAAATTCCTGAGTCGGATTTTTTTTACATGTTTCTGTAGGGGGATCTCGCCAGAAACTTTTGGTCAGTCGGTTGACTTACTGGAATCGCGCGAGATTACCCAAGCTACGTGGCACCAGCTCATAGATCTTCTCCTAAATGGTGACATTCGCACTCCGTTACAAGTAATCGAAAAGCTGTAATTAATGAAGACTTCTAAACATGATCTTTTCTGAATAAGATTGTCGAGGAGGAGAATTGGAAAATGATCGATAACGAGAGGCTGGCTCAGATCATTCAAGAAGTACTTGACAGAAATCCTACTACAGTCCAAGCTTACCGCAGTGGGAAAACCAAAACCTTTAACGCCCTGCTGGGCCAGATCAGAAAATTATCCAACAATCGTGTCAACATGAATCTAGCTACTGAGTTATTGAAAGAGAGTTTGGACAAGTGTAAATAAGTGATGTAACTGAGGTCGCACAGTAAATTTTACTACAAAAATGATTTTTATTCTTATACGCAGCACTGGCATTCAGATAAGATACGCTATTATTAATAAAAAATGAAAAGGCAACTAAAAAGAAACAATTTGTCATTCAAATTCGCGATGAAAAACTTTCATTTAACCGGAAAATTTCAATCAAGCCAACTGCTCCGTATTCAACATTTCCGCCAAGGCTCCGTTTCCCTAAACATATACACGCGGTTTAGTGAGTGGATTACCTAACTATGAATAGAAATAAATCATCTTATATTCTAAACTTACTAAGGTATCCACCTGAGATTCTAGTAAACCAACACCGGAACCACTCATATTTGCTTCGCTTTTCGCCTGGGCAGCCCTGATAAAAGAACAGAGATCGTAATATGGTGTATCAAAGTACGCTGAATTTTCACAGCAAAGAAAAAACTTTAAAACCTAATTATTAAAAAGACTTTAAAACCTAATTATTATTTTTTTACGATTTCAAAATAAAACTTCGAAAGCCAATAATAGAAAATAGAAGTAGATTAGCTTACAAGGCTGCTCGCTCTCGTTTCAGGCGTTCCCGAACTGAACCTGAATGGAATCTACCTCCTTCTCCGCGAATGCGATTCATTGCGTGTTTATGTCTCGATTCGTGTAAGTATTTCTAAAGAAACCAAGTTTTACACCCGTTCTGTTCCACTAGAAGTCTAATGACGTTACCCTTCTTTCTTTCGGGATACGTCCCTCCGCTTCCAGCTTGGCTCTTGCTTGTCTTCGTTTCAAAATACGGTGATACTGTTTGGCATTGACATATAGTGGCTCTTCTTCTAGCATCTCTGGACCGGGTAAAGGAATTCTTTGGAGTTGGGGGATCCCACCTGCTCCTGGAACCATCTACAACAGGGCACAAAGCAATGTGAACATGTATCCAAGCAACGACTAGTTCTTTTCTTTTTTACCATGACTACGCTTGAGCCGTTCACCCCCACAGTTTGCGGCACTGTTACAGGTGTCTGTCCTTGCGTAGGGGTTATTGTCGCTCCCCCAGCTAGTTGCACGAGGTTTCCACCGATATTGAAGACTAATTGAGTTAAAAACAGAGAAATAAAATTATGTTATGTTTAAAAAAAACTCGTACCTGTAGGAGTAGCTTGCGTTTGCTGAATAATGTTTCCTTGGTTATCTACTTGTACTGGCTGGCAAATTAAGGTTTGGCCATCTGGGGTTTGAATGATCTGAGCTTGTTGAGGCTGCTGAATCACAAACTGGCCGCCACCCTGGGAATTATATTGCTTTTTTTTAAAGACTTGCATGAATTCTAAGATTTAGACGAGATTCTTTTGTTTACCTGGATCGCTGACAGGGGGATGACTTGGATGCCTTGTATATTCGTACCTCCTTGCCCACCAACTTGAATAGTTTGAGCCCCTGACGGTAGCTGTACCATGATTTGCTGGCCATTAGAAGTACTAAGTAACTGCTGAGCGTGACTCTGAGAAACCGCTACCATCTAAGAGTTAGAAACCATGGAAACAGATGAGCATTCAAGTCAAATTAGATACATCCAAGCATGAATTCCAGGTGAATAATTACTTGAGCTTGTCCACTCTGCATGGCTTGCATTACTGTCAGTTGTTGGGATTCGTTACTGGCATTAGCTTGCATACTTTGGCAAATTTAATACAGGCTTTACCAGTCCACTTTTAATCTGCTCCTCAAATCTTGGTTTAGCAACTTCTTGTGCTGAGTTCAGCGTCGTTTTTTGTACTACTAACAACCATACATATCTAAAACGAAACACAATTACACATATATTAATGAACCAACATTTGAAAAGTGAAACAAAGCACCTTGCATGATTGTTTAGATTTCCAAGTTTACAAATGGCTAGATAAGTACATTTGGTTGCGTTTTTCCTTTGTTACGTTTGTTTGTCGCATATAAGCTTGTCCGCCATTACTCTAGGTCAACCCAAGCTTCTATTTAATTGTTTAAGGCTAAGGTTGAGTTTGAGAAAATTAAAAACGGGTGAATTAATCAAATACGGCGGGCTGGTGTCTTAAATTGGTGGCTAGGAAGATATTGGGTAATTTTGTCCACTTACATTGGATCTGGGAGCCCGCTATCCCGATGATTGGTCGAAGAAAAGCAACAACGAATCCAGGAAGAGCGAAGTCCGGCATTGGTGAAACTCGCAGCGATAGGGACAGGCGCGAACGCTCGGGGCGCGCAAGTATACGCGCGGGCCACTTACGAATTTATCAACCAAGAAGACAGAACCAGGAATGAGGAACGCCTATACCTCCGAACTAAAATTATTTTAAGGGTTAAATTCTTTGCCAGTTCTCCAGAATTTTTTTTCCCGACTTCGAAACGAGTAATGCCCATAATGTATATATGTAATGTCAAAAGCAAAATTAGAAGATATTTTTGTTTGGGTTCATAGTCAAAGATTTTTGGAACCAATTTAGTCGCTGCTTATGCAAACACATTTAATTTTATTGGTATCTTTCTATATATTGAGAAACGCTTATGATACAGCAGGTGTATGTTGAGGTTAATTTTTTGCACATTAATGTTACAAATTAGTAAATATCAAACATACATGTGTGTATGTATGTAAACTAACGTTTACTTTTAGAACCAAAACGGGTTCCCCAGAAATATTTTCCTGCCACCTGTTAGTGAGCGACAAAAAAGTAAAAAAAATGTAAGCTTCCAGTAACTTATTCAAATGCTGTTAGAGACGATGATTCCGCGCAAAACGGAAGCAGCTAGTATCGTGTTAATTAAGGAAAATTTTAGCAATACATACATTTCGCAGCTATTACATTGTAGCGTCAATACAACTCGATACGTTCGACGAAGCTTAAAAAGTAAAATGGTAGAGCTCGTGAAATACATGAACCGGAAAGAAACCAAAGAATAGTTACTACGATGTAATGTATCACTTCCTCATTCCCCATTACTAAGTGCCCTTGACCCTACATAATCCTCATTTACCTTACCTCACCTTAATCCCTAAACCACTTCCTACTTCCAGCCCTTTAAATAGTCACCTCTCTTCCCTAAGCAGGCAGTCCTGTAGTAGCCTGAGTAACACTAAACAATACAGAAAGATATTACACACGCCTAAAATCAACAATGACCTAACATCAAGCGGTCTTTATATTACAGACCTCTCCGCAATTCTTTTGTAAGCATGATGAGAAATTTGCGGTGCCCTGTGAGAAACGAAGCCTCTACATATTATACATACGTGAAAATGGGAGGCTTACGGAACGCGAAACACTTAAATTCGTTCAAATTTGTGTGGTTGAAGAGTTAACGAAGACAAAGCTCCGCCTTCTCTAACTCTGAGAAAGTTCGTACGGCAGTAGGCTACTCTCTGGCACAGCCAACTCCGTTCTTCGATGCGTTTTTATGCAGATAATATCGGGCCTTGGACAAAAATTTGCTTAAATTTACAATACGCGTGCATCTGATGGCTATGACGTAGTACAGGATTTTTTAGCCACTAAGTGATAACGGAGTCAAGCGTCATTCACCTTGCAATCCTAAATCATTGCCTTATATCACTATGGCCCATTTAATACTGCATTATCGTAAAAGCAGGGCCGTCGCTAGTTTTTTCTTGTGTGTGTGTGTGTGTGGAGGGGGCGGGGGTAGGAAAGGGGAGGAAGGTGGAGGGGTGCACATCTCTCAGTAGTTGATCTGAAAACCCGGTTGATACAATTTTGACATCGAAAAGGCATTTTCAAACATTAGATGAAGGATATATGTTACTTTCATAACTGTTTCAACACTACAATGGTGAGTAAGAATTCTCATTCATATATGGAGGAGAAGGTCTAAATTTGGCAAACCAGTTTTATTTATTCGAAAAGAAATATTAAAAGTGAGACAAAGAAGGAAAAAACTCTACAGTAGATGCCCAAATATGCCAGCTACATTATCTGAGTAATAGTGTCTTCGAAAGTCGCCGTAAATTTTATTTATTGCCATTTTACCGAACCTCGTCAAAATCGGCACTTTGAAAATGTGGTCTAAATTTGGCCTACATGAGAAAAGGGCTACTAGAGCATTGAATAACCGAAAATTCGACAAAAACATTCGAAAGACCACTGGCACCACCGCTGTGGCAGTGGGTCGTTTCTTCCCGAGGAGCACACTGAGGATAGTGGTCGAAAATTAAACCACGTTGCCTAGGCCAAATTTAACGACTCACTATTTTTAAGAGTTTGAACGTATCTCATAAATACTGTTCAAGTTTTGTACAATATTCACACTTCTGAGAATCCTGATACTTAAACTAAACTTCTGACTGTAGAAAATGTTATTAACTTGTACACTTTTTTCCAAAAATGGCTTTTTATATATACCTCTTAAAAAGTTTAGCAGGCGCGTAATATTTACAATTAAATAACTTAACAACCACAAAACAGAATGAACGCCAACTTTACATAAAATGCAAGAGCAGTTAGGAGAACAGTTTCCTATAGATGACAGTAAATAATAGTACGTAACAGAGCTAAAAATGCGTTTGGCCAAATTTAACGCAGGGGCCACGATTAAACCTTCTCCTCTACACACATTTCCAAAATTACAATTCTCTTTCCGAGCAAGAATATCTTCCAGTGGAGCCTATCTTGGGTTACGGACGTAAACTCGGAGGGTGGAATGCCGAGCCGCTCGCAACAGAAATGGGCCGAATAGTCTTCTCACCTTGTACAAGCCCTGTCTACCGGGTCTTTTCTATGTCATCTTGGCTTGGAATACCTGTTCGAGTGTCTTTCAGCATGCATTCTATGCAAATGACCAAGTTAGCACAAGTGAGATCTCTCTATCTTTAGGTGAAACGGCATCAACCGAAGAGATTGTCTGAGGTCGTTATATTGTATTTGACCCTATCCTGGTGAGTGACGCCTGCAACTCTTCGTGAAAATTTTCATAGTCGATAGCATTACAGTTGGCAAAATCGTCAAGAACAATCGGTAAAATTAGGAGGTCTACCCTCCTAAAACAGATCCACTCGCGACACCCTGTGAAACAGGCATGACCAAACTCAGTCCCTTTACTACTGGATAAGGAAGGTTACGCAGCAACCATGCGATTACCCAGCTGTTTCTTTTCTTTAAAAAAAATATGGTGTCGAAATCAGCGAATGAAAAGTGACTGAACAAGATTCTCTAGAGCTCATCTTAGCATTAAGTGCTTACGACACCAAACATTGCAGTACTACAAAATATAAGTCGGAGTGTGATGGCGGAATTTCCTAGTCATACTTAACAACGATGCATAATATTTAATTTTCCTTTAGTCTTTCATTTCATCACACACTACTGGCGCTCTGAAATCATTATTTGCATAACTTTTGAGCTATTTCTATTGTCTTCCTAATTCCTAATCTGAACGAGCGATAAGCACGATTCGCACCATGTGAATTTTATAGTATCCTCATATTCAAGCGCACGAAGGCAAAAAAGTTATGAGTTTCACGTGAGCCGCGTGCACAGCCTGATTCAAATGTTGCTTCTGTCAACACAGTAATAGTCCGAATCTTGTTTCGCGCTGAGCATTAAAGCATGCAATAAACTGTAATTTATGTTCCTCTGACACATAATCGAACGACAGATCGCCCGTCAATTACAGAAGTCCTTAGAAGGAAAATAACTTAGCGAAGATCGAATGACTCTCTAGTATGTTTAAAATTAGGCATCTTGAATGCCCAGACACGTACCACAATTTATGTACTTAAAAATAACCCATAAGGGTGTCAAACTCAGAGACTTTACAATACTGAAAATCTCGTTTTCTTTTTAATTTCAGAGGAATACAATATAACACAAGGCCAAAAACATACTAGTAGGTAACGTGAGCATCATAAACGTCCTTTTTATGTAAATGTTAAAATGTTCGATAATTCCACAATGTTCAAGAAACACGTAGACCACTCTCCGAACTTCGGCTATTCATCCTAATAACAAACTCTCGTAAACGCGAGATGTCTTGTTCTTTTTTTTTTCATTTACAAATTTTCTTGCAGCAGCAATTGTAAAAAACATTAACGTTCAACCGATACCCAAAACCTGTTCCTAACAAACTAGCAACCCATGTTTGCATCATCGTCAGCTTTCGACGTGTCCTGTAAATCGAAATGGTGATTAAACAGTGAGTTTAATCTCTTCATTGTAAGAAAGCAAACTTACGGTTGAAAACAGAGATCGTTGATCGGACTGGGGTGCGAATGGATTTTTCGGCTGGTTATGCTTGCCAGGAGAGCCCAAAGCCGAAAAGTGTGATAACTGCTGTGTTACGGCCATAGTTCCTCCTTCCGCTACACACAAGATAACCCATATTGTTTCTAGACCACGCAGCATGTTATGCTTCATAACAAGCTGCAACTTCAATCTTATTAGTAAATTTTACCGCCAAAATAGGAGCCGTTCGCTGTCATCATTCTCCATTTGGCTTCATACATGCCAGGTTCGCTGGGACTGGCCATTTCTACACTAATCTCCGCAGTTTCATTGGGATACAAAGCAGGCGTGGAAACACGTTCTTGTACGGAGAGCCGAGCTCCCTGAGTATAACACAGATGACAGCCTTCGGGCCACGGCTCATCACCGTTATTTCCCAGACACCACGTTTTAACAAATCTATGATCGAGATTAATGACCAAATACCGCAAAACAGACAAATCTTACGTAGTTCGAGGAGGAACACTCTCCCCTTCTCCAATTGTCACATCTTTGATAAACGCCATGGAAGGCAATTTATTGGACGACTGGAATTCAAAGTATGAGCAAACAGCTGCTTGAAGATTCCTATGTATACCAGTTTTACACGCACTATACCATCAGGCCGTATGATTTAAAAAAAAAATTTTTACCAGTTGTTCATGTCTAAAAAGAAGGACGCGGTAGTTTCATTGATCGTGTGACCCAACAGCTTCAGAAGTTGGCCAATTAGGACGTCGTGATCAGTTGTTCCCATACAACTAAACTGCTGCAGTAAATTCTGATCGACGTCATCAACTTCCATGGCTACCTAGAGTGTCTAAATCAAACTTTATATTACAAAGCCAAACAAAAAGTCATGGCCGGGCAAAACATATGACGTCATAGTTTATCGATATATAATAGAATATCAAAATTTTGGTATCTACTTATCGAAATAACTATCGATGCTTCAAAAGTTGTTTTTTAAATAGTTTTTCGCGGCATTTCCGCCGTGTTTTCGTAGTGGTAGAAAATATCCAGTAAAAAATTTTCGTAAGTTCAACCGACATAAACCCAGTAAGTATCTTGTTTGTTGCCGATTCTGTGACTGAAATATTGTTCGATTTAGGTTTTAAAGAGATGGGCATTCTGGAAGCGTGTAAGAGGTTGTTTGAGACTGACTGTTTTTATAGCATTCTGAAGTTGGAGAAAACGGCATCTCCTAACGAAAGTAGATACTGGTCTTTTATTTAGTTCGTATGAAGTTTAAATTTTATTCCTACAGTTCGCAAAGCGTATCATCGTATTTCCTTGCAAGTTCACCCCGATCGTGTAGATGAATCTGACAAGAAGGAAGCTACTGAAAAGTTTCAAACTTTGGGGAAGATCTATTCCATTTTGAGCGATAAAGACAAAAAAGCTGCTTATGATGAGACGGGTTCAATAGACGAGGAAGATTTTGTGGCCCAGGATAAAGATTGGGAAGAGTATTGGCGTCTGTTGTTCAAAAAGGTTACCGAAGAAGATATCGCACGGTTTGAGAAGGAGTACAAAGATTCCGATGAAGAGAAGGCGGACATAAAAAAATTTTATTTGGAAGGAGAAGGGAACATGGACTATATTCTTGATCACGTCCTATGTGCTCGCTTAGATGAAGATGAGCGCTTTCGCCTTATTATTCAATCCATGATTGATAGTGACGAACTACCCAGCTTACCCGCTTTCAAGGAATCCAAAAAGAAACGCCTTGCTCGTAAGCGAAAGGTATGTGAGAGAACATGAGCGAAAGTTATCAACTACTGAATAAACTGCTATTAGGCAGAGTCAGAAGCAAAAGAAGCTGATGAACTGGCTGAGGAATTGGGTCTGAAAAACAAAGACCAAGGAGAAAATGCTTTGTCTACGCTTATCTTGCAAAGACGGGAAGATCGCGCCAAGGAAGCGGAGTCATTTCTGGACGGTTTGGCCGCCAAGTATGGCGGGAGCAGTGCGTCTAAGCCTCCGAAAGGCAAGAAAGCAAGAATGGATCAAGATTCAGATGATCAAGCCGCGAGCTCAGGTGCCAAACCGGAGAAACCGAAAGGAAAAGGGAAGCGTGGGCGTGGACGTGGGCGTGGGAAAGGGCGGAAATGATTCGTGTTGTCTAATGCTGTAATATGTGGCCCGTCTTACTAAACACGTTTTTGCATTCAGTATGACTCAATTAGATCTTCGTTTGCTCGTTTTGAAGTTTGCCGCTCACGTAGAATGCAGATAGAGACATCTGGAAAGAAAATGGCGAGATTATATGGAAAGAGACATCTATTGTGCAAGCTGCCAATGCAGCTGCAATGTGCACTTTGACGAGACGCCCACTTTTTATTTCTCCGCTCTTGTTTATTTGATTTTGACGAGAAAAGAGCCAAGGCAGGAAAACGGGCGTTGGCGGCAGGACTTTAAGGTCCATAATTAGCGTAATTAGGTCAGCCATGTTATTCCCCAATCGATAATCAGTGAGAGGGAGGTGCATTTTCAGAACGGTCGGAGTTTCTGTCAACGTTCAAGTGATTTTGGTGCTCTCTTTTGTTAGCTCTCTTTATGTGTTGCGTGTGTAGGAGCTGTCGGTTCGCATAGGAATTATACCGACCCCCCGAAATTTCGTATTGTATTTCATACTCATTAAACTGTTAACATTCCCGTCATTCCTGAGGTAGAAATTTTTGCGCTGCCTATTTTGGATTTTCTATCTTGCCGTATATTCCATCATGCACACCCACATTTCCGTCCTGGCACTGCTCCCTACTACTTCTATTCCGTCTAAGTCCACTCTTACTCCAAATCAACCAAAAACCAAGCTTGAATAAGCAATTGGCCGTCCTCTTCAACATATTCGCTAAACAAGCTTCTCAGCTGCAGAAATTTGTAAAAAAGATTTTGTAACCAATGGCGGCTGAGTCACCTGATAGTAAAATTCCACCGATCGACAAAGACGAGCAAGAGATTGACAGTAAGTATTTTTCCTTTCTTTCTTTGAGAATTTGTCCTTGGTCGTGTGGCGTGTTCACATCAAGGGACACGAGAAAAGCCAAATAGACGTCGCTTATTGTTTGTGATATCCTGTCATCTATCTTGGTTGAGTTCGAAGACCATAAAACAGATTTGGCAGAAAAACATTCAAGTGAACAAGCACAGGGAGATCTAAGTGAATATATCCCCATTTTAGCTGTTTTTAATCGTTCAATATTCCAGACAGCCATTCATTGGCCCATTTAATACCTTGAATGCCGTCAAAGTTCGATGTTACCAGTCTGTGAAATTTGGCCGTTTACTACTCGGAATGTTGTTCGATTTCTTTACCGGGTAGTGAAATTTCGCAGCTAATTAAAAAGAACGGCAGAAACTGTATGTTTTATTTTATTTTCAGGGACCTTAGTACCACAAGAGGAGGAATGTACGAATACATATGTAGTTTTTTAAAATGTCTATTTGCCCTTTTTTACTTTCAGTAACTTTGTAAGATTCCTTTTATGCATAGCGTAAAAGTAGATAATGTATTAACGCAAATAAAATGTGAATATGCTATCTAATCTTATACTACTATCTCTCCTGTTATATAATGGCGTATGTGTGACGAGTTATATCCGGGCAGCATTCTTCACCAAATTATCCGTTCTTGTTTAGGTAGCGTTATTCCGCGGAAAGGTGGCAAACTAAGTCGCGTCCAGAAGCTACGCAGGAGATTAAGTCAATCTTTTGGGCGTCTGGCTGCATTGGCCAAAGAATCAAGCACAGAGAAACCTACAAAGACTCGGAATCGACCTTTCCCGAATGGATATTCGGACGAGTATTTGGACCGGTTAGACGGACCAGATCAATTAAAAAAAGGTACACCCTGAGAAACTTTGATTGAAGGCTCCCTATACCTACGAAATTTTGTCATTTTGCTCCGCTTCTAATTCATTCTTAAACGTTTACGATTTTCTGCACATTCGAGGGATACATTAATGTTTGTCTTTAGGTTGGGTTCATTTAAGATTAAGTGCTGGGAATGGGTTGGATGAAGTAGGTCAAGAACCGTCGGTCTCAAATTTATGTCGGCGTTCCCAATATGCTAGTGATTCTCGACTACTTGACGGTCCGCCCATTTCGATCACACCTACTCAAGCAGCTACGCCTCCTTGTCCCGGTGATCCTCCTGCCACTCGGGATTCCGGTTTGGGCTCGGGGTCGGCGTCGGGATCTGCAGGAGATTTACGCGAGAAAGAAACTTCTTCTTCGGGGGCTCAGGTTATTTTACGACGATCAAAGAAGAAGTCAGCGCGGCCACGTTCCGAAGTTCTCCCTTCCCAAGTTTTGGTGGTAGCAGGTACGGGGAATGGCGGTGAGTCTGTGAAAGGAAAAGTTTCGGAACGAGATCCACAACTTTTGCCTGGAAATCGCCGTTCCAAGCGCTACTCGGCCTTTGGGGTAAGAAACGGGGCAAAAACTTCACAGCGCTCTGGGCGAGTCTTGGTGAACCTTTGTTGACTGTTGATTTCCTAGGGAGATTCACCGTTCGGTAAACTTGAGGCGTATGTGAAGTTGGAGCCCTTGGGCGAAGGTTCTTACGCGACAGTGTACAAAGGATACAGCAAGTATAAGCTTTTGAATTCAAGTTCTCTTTCCGGAACGGATGTTTATTATCCTTGATGTATTTACAGCTTGACTGGCCAGGTCGTTGCGTTGAAAGAGATTCGCCTGCAAGCGGAAGAAGGTGCCCCTTTTACGGCTATTCGGGAAGCATCTTTACTGAAAGAACTAAAACACGCGAACATCGTCACGTTACATGATATCGTGCACACGGCACAGTCGTTAACTTTTGTATTCGAGTTTGTTGTAAGTAAAAAGGGTGGAGATAAGTTTTTCTCTATCCTTTCTTTCTTTATTAACTGTCGCCGTACTTAATGTTGTGTACTGTTTATTCTAACTTCTTATTTGGGTTAGTGATCTTAATGAGTTTTGTCACTATCCCTAAAGAGTTTTTGCTAAGACTTGTGACGTAGCTATATTACGTTAACTAATGTCAGTTTGGGTTGGTTTTGTTTACAGGCGAGTGATCTGTCACAATACTTGGAGAGACACCCTGGTGGGCTACATCCTCATAACGTTCGTTTACTCCTATACCAATTGTTACGTGGGCTGTGTTTTGTTCATAAGCGAAAAGTATTACACAGAGATTTGAAGCCACAAAATCTACTCATTACCAACAATGGAGAACTCAAATTGGCGGACTTTGGTAAGAAATTAGTGTACCGAATGATGACTTCGCAGAAGAGATGGCGTGTTTATTTTTCTTGTCCAGTCCAGGTTCTTTTTCTATTCGTTCTTTATTTTATTTTTTCAGTAGACTGGGAAGTGAGTTTCTCATCTTTAACGTTAAAATTCAGTGTTAAATTCGAACCCTTTTAAAGTTAAGATGCGATCATTTTTATTTTTGAATTCGTCTTCTCAATCGTTGTCGAATTGCATTAATTTCCACTAAATATTCCTTGTTTTTGTTGTTTTACTGCAGGTCGTAATGCAAGTTGAAAAATCTGAATGTTAAAATCACGTGTTTGATTGTAGATTGTATTGATTGACAAGTTCATTGTTACTTTTGTCTGGCAAGGAAATTTCCAGAATATTACGTAAAAGAATTGTTTAAGAACAACACTTGTGTGCAACTGACAGGTTTGGCTCGAGCCCAGTCCGTTCCTTCACATACTTATTCACCCGAAGTCGTTACATTATGGTATCGCCCTCCTGACGTGCTTCTTGGGCTAACAGAATATGGACCACCTTTGGACATGTGGGGCGTGGGTTGCATCTTCTTAGAAATGTTAACGGGGGCGCCCGCTTTTCCTGGCGTCCGTGATGCTTATGACCAACTGGATCGGATCTGGCGCGTCCTGGGTACGCCTACTGAAGCCACTTGGCCGGGCGTCTCCTCCTTGCCCTTGTACAAACCTCAACGCTTTCGGTTCCACCGTGGAGTAAAATTAGGTCACGCCTTTCCTCGACTCTATGACGTTAACGGAGGTGAAGCGTTGGCGCTCAAATTGTTGCAGTTGCAGCCTAGTTGTAGGCTGAGTGCGCAAGCTGCAATGCAACACAAGTTTTTTCAAGATTTACCTGCTCAATTAGAACATTTGTCAGAAGGTAAGTAGGAGACCTCTACATTGAAATGCTTTCTTTACTGCCTTTTCTTTCTTTACTTACTTTTAATGAACACTGTAATTTGCTTTTCAGATGCGTCTATTTTCAGTGTGCCTGGAATTGCGGTGGTTACTGAAGAAAGGCGATTACCACCGTCTGTTTATCGAGCGGCACAAGATCTGAGGCGGAAATAACGCACTTTGAGAGATTCGTGTTCTCAGAAAATTACATTGCCATTTAAGTTTTTTTCTTCAGAAAAAAATATTACTATAAAAGCATGCAAATAGCTATTTAAGAAAATCGTGGATTTATAAATTAGAGGGCCCAGGAAAATTCACCAAAACAACCTTGTCTTCTTAGTGCGGAACTGGTTGGGTATATCTTAAAAGTGCAATAATTTGTTGCATTGATATTTTGCGGAATTTACAGCAGTTGTATTTTTGGAAGTTCTACAAACATTATTGAGTTGTGGTTTACTTAGGTGCGCCCCATGTGCCATTAAGTTCATATAATTATCGTCCGTTCTTTAATCTAAATTCCTTCTTTTACCCCTTTCTTGCCTCTTTTACTCTGAAAACCAAATAAACACGAATAACGTATGTTAGAACGCATTTAGTAACCAGGAAAAAGAATTTTGGAATGTTTTTTTCTAGTCCATCATAATTGAACATTTTGAACTTTCTGAACAAACATTTCTTCCAGATCACGCAACTTCTCTCGTGCCTCATTCAGTTCATCCAACGCTTTGCTGGGATTTGGGGGTAAGTTGCAGAAGGAATCAATCTTTTCTTTGTGAACTGAGAGTTCTGAGCGAAGCTTGTTCGTTTCTGCGGCAAGTTTCAACAAAGCTTCGTGCTCAAGTGCAGGTTGGTATCCACTTTGGACTAATCGTGCCTAGAAAGTGGTCACGAAAAAGTTTGGGTTCATTAGGCGAAGGTTGCAGTTACACAGCAAGCTCGAATACTTTAAGTTGGGTGAGTTTATGCTCATAACTGGCTATTTTCTTCGAAAAAAAGTCCACTTCTTTGGCGGCTTGTGTAGAATGAGCACGGTTCTTCAGGTCTGGAAGCCTGTACGACAAAATTACATTTACCAAGACTATTCTAGAAAGGCGCTTAACGTACTTCTCAATAGTTTCTTGTGCGTGCAGGGCTTCGGTTAATTCGAATTGCAAATTTGCAGCTCGATAATCGGCCATGGAGAGTTGGTATTCCAACGAATTTTGTTCTTCATCCAATCGAGAAAACTCTATGGTAACACTGCCAGGTGTGACTTTCAGTAGACCTAACGTCTATAAGATCGCGTCTGGAACTTAACCATCCATACAAACAAAAGTTAAGTACCGTGCCAGTAGCGGCCAAGGCCTCTAAAGTCTCAGTAACTTCTGGGAGGGATTCTGTACATACACCTAAATGCTCTAGCATACTTTCGTGGTTTTTACCTGTGTATAATGTTAATTTATATTACGTTTAAATTAAACTGAAGATTTTCAACCAGTTTAAACCTACAAAGCGCACTTAATTCCTCTGCCATCGCTTCTATTAGATGCTGTTTGTCCTCTGTGGTCTTGGAGGCCAAGACATTAGTCTGTAACAAGTTTTGAAGAGGTTCAGTCAAATCTCCCGTTTCCAGGTAAATTTTAATGGTTTCAGGGTTGATTTTGCTGACATATTGTTTCAGAAGCTCTTTTACCTAAGATAGCAAATTATATGGGATGTTTTTTTTATTCCACGTCAACTTAAACTTACATCCGAAATGGGAAGCTTTTCCGCCATTATGTTTATTTAAAAGATTGTAGTCCGTCAACAATCACAACACATGTTGTAGCCATCCTACAACGATGACGTCACTACATAGGCGCATTGGCGCTGCTTATCAGACCCACTAGAAAAGCCCTTTTGACCTCGGCATCGGATTTTTTTTTACGTGGTTAGAAAGCATACAAAATCTACTTCTACAGAAAAATAATTTACTCCCTACGAAAGAAGACCCAAGAAGAGTAATTTCATGTTGCCGAATACGTGGGCTGTTGTGTATCTTTTTTATGTGCATTTGCCAATGGTGGCAAAAATACTAGCACAATCTCATTTACCCTAATGCCTTCGTGAGGTGGTAAAATACTAAGCACAATCGGAATTTGTAGGATTTAGGGGCAAACATATTTGTGCGCGTCTCACAGTTACCTGCCCCTCAGTAAAAAGACGTCGTCCGGTTGTCAATAACAGTATCCCATGGTAACCAAGTAAATGATATCGGACCAATCTGTTGACAAGCCTACGCTTACAGTGTATAATTCGCGTTTGGATTTTCGTCTCCTTCTTTTGAACTACGCATTGATCCCTGACATGGAACTCTCCTTTTCGTGGATTAGTTCGCGGTTTAAGATAAGGCATTTCCATTACACTTTAAACAGAAAGGGTCAAAATAAGTATGTTAGTAAGGCAGTCTTTTGTTTGATTTTTGTATCTATTTATGGAGTTTTCGGGGAACACACGCGTAAAAGTGGCGCAAGATCCATTTCTCCAGCCTTTGCTGCTATGCTTCTTCCACCAGATTACTTGAAAGGTAAAAAAAATCCCAAATACGAACTACTGTAAGAAGCAACGTGTTTTTTCCCGATGTGCGTGTGTGAGCAATGTTTTTAAGTTACACATTTAAAAAGAACGGGGATATGATTTCATAAAAGGTCCAGTGACTGAGAAAATCTTTGTTGCAAAAAAAAAGCTTCTTTGATTTGCTGTGACCGATTAGCGAGTAAGCTTTCATCGATTTTTTGGTGCGCAAAATGGACACGAAGCCAATTGTATAGCTGAAGTTTTATGACTTTGTACCAACATATTATAATACCAGCTTAGCGTTGTAAGTTTGTTCCATTAGGTAACCCTGTAATCAACAGGGTTGTGAGATGTCACAGTACCCGAGTTCTTGATGGCCATTATTAAAAATTGTGAACGGTAACTGTACCCAGTGATACTTTTACGAAATGCGGTCTCATTTTGAGTCCTGACTGTGATGGTAGACACCTTGTGAATCTCAACAATGGAATCTGTTAAATGGGTTCTGCCATAAAGTAATAAGCATCATAGAGAATAAGTATGGGTTCTCCTTTGCGAACTTGAGCTGTTCGTGTTGGAAAAGTGCCCTTTAGCTGCCGTGTGGTTTCTCAAGCAGTCGCAGGCCTAAAAGTGACAAGCTCCATGAAAAAAAAAATGTTTGCTAAGCTATCACTTGCTGAGCAGAGGTAACTTGCTGAAATCGAAAGAGACTTTTTTAGCATGGGAAACGTTAATGACGCGCCGAGAAAGAACTTCCCACCCGGCGGGAAATTTCTGCTGCTCTCTCCTCGTGAATTACTTTTTATTTATTTTATTTTTAAAGTCTGAACGCTCAAACCTTTCAAATTATTCCTAATATTGTCTCCGAAATCCCAAGCGTACAGTATCGGTTCCTTTTCTCAGTTGTCGTCGTTATTTCTGGGTCAATAGGATGTTTATAGGCGCAATTAGGCCCGCAAACGAGTTCCGCATGTTGATGAAGGTGATGCTAAACAATTGTTTGAGCATCACCTTTACAGTAGTCGTCCACAAGTTTCTTTAGCAGGCAAAAGAACACAGGTGCCCTGCGACTGCCCAAGCATCGTGTAAAACACCTAGGCAAGATAAAGCTTACGAAGTGCTTATTGAAGTATCCAAATTGTCAATAAACTAGTTTTTTTCTCCCCAATTTTGGGTGTGTAAAAGATGTACGGCCTGACGACGGGAAAGACCCAGTAACTGTGAATGTAAGCCTCCACATCATAGATGTAAATTCCGTAAAATCGGACAACATGGATTTCAGGTAAATAATATAGAATACTGAAGGACGTCAAACTGGTAAATAGCTTCTAGGAGTTAAAAGAACTTTGTTTGCTCCGATTTCACAGAGTGGACATGACGGTGCGTTTAACGTGGCGTGACCCACGTATTCGTGTGAATCGAATGTTTCTGGAAAAAGGATCTGATTCGGTTCTTCTACCAGCAGGAGCCTCGGAAAATTTCTGGAACCCTGACCCTTACATCACTAACGCAAAAATCTCAGGTTGACTGTCATTGACTCCTTTCTAGGCGAAATGCTGTAATGCCTATATTTGTCGTCTTTCAGAAATAAGTGAATTTAACGAGAGAAGCTCGAGCTTAACGTTATACAGCAATGGCCGAGTTCAGTACATCATGCGATTATATGCAATTATAGCATGTCAAATGCAATTCCGGGATTTTCCTTTCGACGTTCAACACTGTCCCATGAACATCGAAAGCTGTAATTTCTTTTTCATTGCTTGTGAAGTTTGACTTATGTCTTTGGGCCTTTTCGGATGGGAAGTTTTGTATGACAGCGAACGGGTGTATTTGCAATGGGAAAATGTTCCGGAAACTATTACTGTGAACCCAGAGCTGCGTTTAATGCAGTATATTCTGCGCCAGCCTTTGGATAAGACAAGTTTTTTCAAGACGAGGCCAACCGGAGGTATTTTTTTTTCGCGCAAAAGGAAGTTAGGGGCTCATTCACTTTTTTTCTTTCAAGGAAATTTTTCTCGTTTAGTGACGTATTTTCGCTTTGAGCGACAGTTGGGGCATCATGTGATGCAAACGTTTTTACCTAGTTTGTTGGTGGTGTCTCTGTCGTGGTTCTCTTTCTGGGTGGATTTGGATGTCATATCCGGGAGAATAACCCTGCTTATTACATCAATGTTAACTCTCGTGATGATGTCCACGGTTCGTTCTGAAGCTCCGAAAGTAGCATACATAAAAGTAAGTAGCCTTTTTTTACGTGTGAATGTCCTACCGAGGAAAAGTTGGGACAATGTTCGGTTTCTCATTTCTAACGCAGTGTATAAGCTAGACTGGAAAGAACTTTTATTTCATAAGAAGAACAATTACCTTCACTCTCGGATAAATTACTATCCACATGAGGAATTTGAAAAATACGAACTGGGCCGTACCCACGATTTTGGTTCGGGAGTGGGGGGAGGGTGGGTGGTGCGTCTTTACCTCTACAAAGGGCTTTAAGGCGATTATAGTACTTGCTTCAATACTCGGCCTAATAAAAATAAAAATTTGGGGGATCAGGGATCACAACTCCCGTTACGGTGGTAGAAGAAAGCAAAAAAGTAAAACTAGATGCTCCTCGTTTATTACGGTCATCCTGGCTCTAGGACAGAAAAAAGCGTGGTGTCGAATGCGTTTAACCCGTGTTTCCTCGTCATGAAACAAGACGGTCGATCTGTCCTTTTGTATATAACGTTTTATTTAAAAATTTACGAACAAAAATCGAGATTGGTACTAGTTTTGTGAGACCAATAGCCTTTAAACACAGTATGTAGCGATTACAGAAAACACGGAATAATCTCCTTGAGGAAAAAGGCTTTGTGTTGTACTCTTGCATACTTAACGCATCGATCTCTTGGCTTTTCACGGCTCGTGTTGAGTTTCTGTAGATCACTGATGGTTAAGCTTCTAAAATGTTTTTGTATAAGTTGTTCTTAGATTTTTTTTTACTATATTCCAGGGTAAATTAAACTTGTAATAATCACAGTAATGAAAATAATTGAACCCAGTTTTTGTACAACAAGACGAAGAATCATAATCAGTTTGCTTTTTTAGAGGCTTTTTGAGTTATTTCAGATTCTTTACTTTGCTGAACTTACATCTCTGTAATTCATCATTCATAATTCCAGTTTCGGCTTCTCTGCGTTTCTTTTAACCCGCCTCTCAATATGACGAGAATAAATTGTAAAGTACAGAAAAAATAAAACTAACATCAACATAAACGTGTCGAAAACTGTTGTGGATAAAAATGGATAATATTGGTAATTAGGTCTGTATGTCAATAAAATGTAAGCAGAAAGTGACAGATTATTCTTTTAAATATCTGATTACCTGTCAAATCAGTTAATTACAATTATTCTTGGAAGGCTTCCTACTGACTCAGAAATTCCGTAGCCAAAAAGTGAAAGCTTATCCCCGTTGGAGCCTCGCTAATCTCTTAATTTGGCTTATCAATCGTTTGAAGGCCCAACTAGTCTTCTCATAGGTTTTCTGGGCTTTCCATCTGACATAGTTAATGAGTTGTTTGTCTACATTTGTGACGCTTCCGTGGATAATACTCCTGGACAGAAGAATCTCTTTGTTTTTTTTACTCTCAGTAGTTTTTTTCTGAAAAAAAGATTGCAACAGGACAGACATGGCGGCATTGTCTGCAAGCTTTCGCGCTTTTTTGCCATTGGTTAAAAAAATGAAAATAAATAGAATTTTTTTTTTTTGGTTGTATTTATTTCTTCGGGCGGTCTTATACAGAGCGACTAATACATTACTTCGGGAATTACAAAAAGCTTAACAAGTATTAGTAGGCAAAGTGTTAAAAAAAAGAACTGGCTGTTGTACAATACATTGTCAGATGCTGAATCTTTCCGTTGAGTTTTACACGACACTAAAAAATGATCATATTTCATTTTCAAATAAGTGAACTAAAATTGGCCCTTATCTTTCTTTAGTCTATTGATCTGTGGATCGCAGGATGTTTATTCTTCCAATTCCTTGCCATCACAGAATTTGTCTTCATTAAGTATCTTGACAATTGGAATAAAAGCGAAGCTTCTAGTCATTATCCTCCCCATATGGCAATTACGGTCAGTACAATCCGCTTTCTGCAGTTTCTTCCAGAATTAATCAACCTGCTTTTCTTTCACTCTGTTAACAGAAAGCGACTAGGCCGGGTCCCGAAATATTAAACCCCAGTAAGTTAGACCTTCCCGTTAACAAAGTTACCACCCAAATCTCGCCCCAACGCAAACAAGCCATCACCTTGCGTCACAAAATGTCTGTGTTTTTGCGCGGAGACCGCATTGCGCCTTTAGAACAGCCTCCTCAGCGTGGCAATCCCTTTCCTTTCAGATTTCCGTGGCAGGACGAACGAATTTTACCTCGAGATGTTGACCGTGTCGCTCGCATTATCTATCCAATTTGTTTCGCTGCCTTTAACATCTTTTATTGGCCTTTGACCCTCACCAACACCTTGCCATGACTTCGCATAAACTCCGCATTTTTATCTCCGGATCTCAATGTAACATTCTTTCACTCTTTGATGTTTGCACAGTTTTACGTTAATGAATAAATATGACCACCTCCTTTTACAAATATGACATCTCAATTGTATGCTTTTTATTATTGGTATTTAAAATATACGCGATTTGAATTGTTTCAGAGAAATGGCAATCGAAATATATACATTAAGTGTTAAAAGGGAGGACTCACGCTTTATCTTTGCCTTGATACAGAAGGAGGAAATGTGCGGATGTTCCCTTGCTGGAACCATTATTGATCCGTACATCTACACATGCGTAATTCGAAACAGGATCAATGGTAGCTGTGCCTTGGCTTGGAATAAATTGTTCTTGAAGAGTAAAAGAATGCTCTAAAGATATTTGCGTATTGTAACGTGCAGGTGTAATCGACAGCTGTTAATACACATACTATATTGTACGGGCAAGACCCAGAATACGTACTTAGCTGGAGCTTATCAAAGCAATGTGACGTCACACTCTTGGGAGTCACGTTGGTAAGCTTGGCTTGGCTTCGTTGCTGGGGTATGCCAGTTGCGAGCTAGACTGCGACCGGAAACGACGTCGGGCGCATGAAATTTTAAAGGGAAGCCGATATTGCAGTTAGTTGAGAAAACACCGAGAACTTGACCGTCACGACGTAAAACATACGTTTCCAGGTAAGGAACCTAGCATTTCCTTGAAGTATAGGGTTTCCTTCTCGCTTTCTTCCTTCTCGTTTTATGTGAAATTCGGGTTTTCGGACCTGATCAAATTCCGTATGCAGAGATGCCAAAGGGGACACTCAAGTACTTTCCCATATGGAACATGCAAAGAGCCACGTGCCTTGGCCACTTAAGACCTAAAATAACCACGTATCCCGTTTTATAGGCGGTTTGGCACTCGTACCCCATTTTTTACGTTTCATTAATGGAACCGGGAACAATCCATTAAACAAATTCTTTTTTTCTAACTTTAAAATAGAGTAATGTAAGAGTCATTAATTGCACTTTTGAAGGAGGAAATAGGTACATTTTTCCGGTGAATAAGTTCAGGATAGCTAAGAAAAGGAATGAACGGATGGGTAGTCATGCTGAACGACTTTTTAAAGTATATCAAATGTTCCCCTATTGAGGTACAAAAAGAAAAAGCTGACAACAGTAAACCGTCGTTCTCATAGCTATTATTTCGTTATATTTTTAATGCCAAGGCAATTGTTGTAGAAAAACGCTATTTCTTGTTTCATGATGACGATGTTTGGAACAAGTAGCAACGTGTAGATGCGCTTGAAGAGTAGTTATTGTTCCTGTGTTGCTCCTGGCGGAATGCAGGTGCCGGAAGTGATGTAAAACGCATATTATCTGATGTCTTTTCCCGGACTGATCATTAACGTAATAAGCATGTGGCGAGGCGAAGTCAGGCAAGAAGAGAAGGTGAGGAGAGGGGCGGGGCGCTGGACATGAACATGTCGCACTATATAAACCTTACTCGAATACTGAAAGTGAGCTAGGTAACTTAATTTCTAATTGTTTTTTTTTTGCAAGCTAGAATGTGTCAGATTTTCTTCTCTTTCTGTAAAGTCCACTTTATAATATATACGAGTAAGGTGTCCCACAAAACGTGACATGCACCTGTTCTGCGAAGATTAAGGTCAACTTCAAGTACAGTACATTGAAGCAATTACAGCTGAACACGTAATTTCTTTACTGCCTCTTTTAGAGTAGGGAAAGCTGAAAGTTCTGCTCATGTTATTTTTAATTAAAAAATCAGTTGTTTTTGCTTTTTTACTTTTCAGTGAAATGATGGATCGGTACAATGGATTTTTTTCCCCTTAACAAGGATATATAGTCTACCGTGAGTCTCCCATCATGTTCGGATGTCTACATGTATTTGGGAGTAAATATGTGACGTACTGCAAAATATTTAGTGAGCTGTATGATTTCATATACAGTATACAGACATGATACAGTAACTCGGAAGACGCGTAGTCCGTTGGAACACGTGTACTGCACGTCTTCACGTAACATCTGCGTTGTACTGAAAAGGTGTTAGATGGACCTTTTATCTTGATAGTCCGGCAAGAGTCAGTTTGAACGCTAATGCTAGCACAAAAGTTCTAACAATAAAACATTGAATGAAAAGGAAGGAGACGAAATTTTTTCAGTTCACTTTATGTGATTTCTGCTATTGAAAGCAACTTTTAAACTTCCTTTTTTTCGTGCCTTCTAGTTAAAAAAATGGCTACCGAGTCCACTTCGCCCACGTCGCAACTAACCAGTGCAACCATAAGCCAAATGTACCTACAAGCTGACATATTTTCGTGTGCAA
Organism: Triops cancriformis; assembly: GCA_020615345.1. NCBI lineage: Eukaryota > Metazoa > Arthropoda > Branchiopoda > Notostraca > Triopsidae > Triops > Triops cancriformis. Next base: position 28,609 of record JAHZNP010000845.1, read on the forward strand.
TTTGCCAAAAAACTTACAACGTACCAAAAGTAAGACAAATTTGTAACCAATCACATATATTTGTGTTGCGCTCATTCAGTAGTAATGCAAGGGCTCCACGAACATTATACACTTAGCAATAAATAAAATCGAGAAGATGAGATTGAGGAAAAATTGCAAACATTTAAGTAGAACGTTTATACCTTGGAGGAACATAAGGCTTCGAGGGGGGATAGGGCTTAGGTTCTTCATATTTGGGAGCTTGGTATGGCTCAGGATAAGGAGAAGGTGGATACTCCTTCGGGGGAGCTGGGTACTCTTTTGGTGGCTGGTATTCCTTTGGCGGGTAGCCTTGCGGGGGAGGGTACATAGGTGGGTAGCCTTGTGGTGGAGGGTACTTAGGAGAGTTTTCTTTGGGAGGAGGAGGGTACATGGGTGGGTATGGTTTCGGCGGTGGATAATTGGCTGGATACGGGGGACCAGGAGGTGAGTACTTTTCTTCGCTGTATGGTTTTCCGTAGTTATCTTTGCAGTCGTGACGATCATGACTATCATCGTCGTCGTCGTCATCATCATCCCTCTTGTAGGGTTTTCCATATGGCCCATATGGCCCGTTGCCGTAATTTTCATTTTTGTATGCTTGAGCACTTCTCCGCTTGCGCCCTGGATAAGGAGGAGGAGAAGGAGCTGGGTACTGTTGGTCGTAACTTGGAGGCCGGTAGGTGGTGGTAGGAGGATAAGCTGGTTCGTAAGATGGAGCAGGTGGTCTCGGATATGCGTTGTCAGATTGATACGCAGGGGCAGGGGGATAAGAAGGAGAAGTTGGGGGGCGGTACGTAGTTGGTGGCGGATATGGAGCTTCATAGGATGGGTACGCTGGTGGTCGGTACGTGGTCGTTGGGTACGGTTGCTCTTTAGCGGGGTACGCAGGAGGTCGGTAAGGTTCAGGAGCTGGGTACGGTTCCATGGGGGACGGGTACACTGGATGGCAAATACAAGATTGTGGGTACGACTGGGGTCTTTGGTAACCGTATGGTGGTTGTGATCCACCAACTTGACGCCTAACTTTCTGGACAGCTGGTGAGGCGGTAGTAGGCTTCGTAGTCGTTTCATCAGTTGTCATGCTATCGTCTACGGCGCGGGCAAACCGCCTTCTTCTGTAATTCACATAGTTCGTACTGGGATAGTAATCGTCGTATTCAGCTTCCCGTTTGAGCGTAGAACCTAGACCGTCATCGCCATCATCGTCGCCATCTCCGTCCTCTTGGGCTTCGGCTAGAACGGCTAGGACTAGGAAAATACCAAGCACTATCCACCAAACTACAATACATTGAAAATAAGGCGATTACATGGGAATTTAGCGGACTGCATTGAATATTTTGAGACACGCATTCCACCATTTAAAACACTATTTCCGTGTCTGAAACACTAAACTAAAGCTGCAACAAAGACGCTAAACTACGTACCTTTCGCCATGGCTGCTAGTGCCCAAGAAGTGAGCAAGTCGAGGGCGAAAAAAGGATCTTTTTATACTCTCGTATGATCTTCGCTTTCCAAACGTGGCCTTAACTTTTGGTATACAATTTTCTGAGAACCTTTCTTCAAACGTATTGTACGGGGCCCTGTGATATTGCCTTTGCCATGTTGACATTTTTCTTGTTCATGCTTGGTGTTTATACAGGTTTTGCCGTGTTTGCACTCGTTTTGCCAACTATGCCTGCAAAACTATCTCCCGGACCAAAGTCTGATTCTCATATGTCCGGTGTGTCGGCAACAGTCTATCTTACCGCCGGATGGAGTAGGTCATTTCCTCATTCAACTAAACAGATAAGACACCTCTTTTTATGTTAGTATCTTTGTTCGTTGTGCTTAATTCTTCGCATTTTCAGGTCTTATCTCTTCAAACCAATGAAGTCCTTATCAAACTCATGGAAGTCGTCCAAGCGTTACCTCCCAAAGCGACACAACCTTGCGTCGAACCAGCAGAAACCTCAACTATCAACAGTGAACAGGATACAGAAAACGATTCGCATTTTCTCTGTCCTCGACATTCCGGTTGTATTCATTCCTTTCGAAACTAGAGACATAATCCATTAAATTTTAGGTCAAACGCTCAAATATTACTGCAACGATTGCGAAGTTGCGGCGTGCAGCTCTTGTACTGATATCGAACACCGAGATCACCACTTTTTGCGCTTGCCAGCGGCCGCAGAAGAGCAAAAATTAGCGTTAATCCATCTACTAGATCGTGCCAAATCCCAAGTAAATTTTGTCCCTTGTCCTTATTTTCAAGTGAAGTTTAATTAATCGATCAAAAAATGGCATGGCTTCTACATGTGTTAATGTATCCGCCAGTAATATCTTAGCCTACCGAATATCACGAGAAGATTTTTCTTCATTGTACCCCTACGAATAAGCTCGCCTTTCGCATCATCGCCCATCCTTCTGCATGAATGCAATCTTCATGAAGAAGATGTTAGTTTTATTCGATGCTGCTATTTTAGGCGTGATTGTATTACATTGTTTTTCGATTAACAGTGTTTTTAACCTTTCAGATAGCACTTCTGGGTGCTGCGTTAAAGCAGGTAGTAACAACACAGTCTCTGCTTGTGGATCAGCACTCCCAAGCCCAACAAGGCATCGAGTCCGCCATGGATCTTATTGTCCGTAGCGTCCACCAGCGCCGTCACGTTTTGCTACGCGAATTACAGGATACAGCCGATGCCAAGCAGGCCTCGCATGCTCAGCAGCTTCTGCATTATCAGAACTGGTATGAAGAACTCGAAACCTTGTGGCAAGTCACTTCTCAAGGCTTAGACGTCTGCTCAGCCATGCAAACCCTGCTCCTCAAGAAGCAAGTCACCGAGCGGCTCACTTGGCTGGCCACGACGCGGATTCCATCCCTCATACCCACGAGTGAAGAACTGAAATTCCACGCCCAAGGTTTGGAAGACCTGCTAGACGCGTTGCAAAGTCTAGGGACAGTGCAGAGCTCCGGTGTTGCGCCATGGCTGTGCGAGGCCAAAGGTGAAGTTCTGGACGCACAACGCACCCTGGTTAACCACGTGTGCCGCATGGTGGTTATCCTACGCGATGCGCAAGGAAAAATTCTGTCCGACACCAGCGACGTAAGCGTCAGACTGATCCTCCGCTGTCACGAGTACCCTCATTGGCTTGCCAAGACTTGTTCTGCGCAGCCGAGTGTGGTGTCGTCCAAACCCAACTCCCGCGATTCCCCAGAACCCACACTTCAGCACGCTCTCGTCTCCATGCCGGACGTGTGTAGTCCAGCCATCTTACCCAGTCTCGAATCCCATCTGAATCACTCGGGTGTAGAATCCCCCAAGTCACTAGAAACCCCGACCTCTGACCAGGAAACATCGTTACCACCACTCGTAGCCACGCAGGGTCATTTGTTGAGCGTGAAAACATCTGTTTCACAACCCGAATCCCCGCGCAGTCCTGTCAACGAAAGTGGGCGCGAGCAACGCTTGGCACGTTTAAATTTGAGTTCAAATCTTACCCCAGTGGCCAAAAAATCGGTTACCTTATTTTCGCCTAAGACAGGCTTTTCCCCTTGTCCCATTCATCCAGATAGCGAGCTTAATTCCTCGTATAGTCTGAAAGAATTGTGCGCCTCTACCCCTACCTTGCCCAAAGTAGCCTACTTGGGAGAAGGACGCTATGAAGTGCTATTTTTGCTGCCCCAAGAAGGCAACTATGATGTCAGTATTCTCGTAGCGGGGCGAAATATTCGCTATAGTCCATTTAAAGTAAGAAGTGATTTCATTTTTTGAGATATTCTAGTATTTCTGTGCGCGTGTTTTACTTCGTAACGTTTTGGCATACGATCCTTAGAATATTTTATGTAGGCTTAACTGTTTCAGAACACAAAACCTTGTGAGATAAAGTTGATACAGCGATAAGCAAGATGTAGGTCGATCGCCGTCAACGTTTTTTTTACGTTTTCCTCCTTTATGGTAGGAGAAAACATGAAACCGCAGTGCAAGTGTCTGAAAGGCAGTAGCGTAGCCCAATATGTACGGAAACACGCATTTGCTTGGTCTGACGTGAACTTCCTCTTTCAAACTAGGTTCGAGCTTGTAACGAAGAAGAATCTCGAGACGATCTTTCCTTGGGTACTTTCTCACGCTCAAGCAGCTTCCGTCGTTCTGGCAGCCTACGTAACAGACCTATCTCTCGTCTTTCCACGAATTCTACATCTATGTCCAGTAAACGAGTGCGAACACCCGTCCAGGATGACCTTATCATGCGAGTCGGTATGCGGGGGCGTGGAAGAGGCGAGTTTACTAATCCTCAAGTAACCTAAATTCTTATGTGTAGCTAGTAGACTTGCTCACTGCGTTGTGTAGGGAGTGTGTTGCGCAACAAACGGCAAAATTATAGCCGCGGATTCCAATAACCAGTGTATACAAATTTTCAGTAGTACTGGTGAATGCAAGATCAGGTATGTAATTTTTTAAAATTATTTTATTGTGATAAAATGGTTGTCAATATTATATTATTCAGACTTATTATTACATTTTATTATTCTGTATTTTTTCTGTGTACACTACGAACTTCGAACAATCTTACAAGATTGTTCCTTTGCATATGTAGTTTCCTTTTTACAATATCTGAAGCTAAACTATCCTCGGTAGGTTTGGAGAACGAGGACGAGCTGTTGGCCAGTTGCAGAGACCGACAGGAGTTGCGGTATTGCCCAATGGAAACTACGTAGTCGCTGACTATGAAAACCGATGGGTATCTGTGTTCGAAGCAAACGGAAAATTCGTTTCACGGATCGGAACAGGAAAATTGTTAGGTTTGTGCTCACTTTCCCTTCACTGAAACTAATCATTTCCATTTGATTCCGCTTTTTACTATCGTTTTCGAAATAGGGCCAAAAGGCGTGGCTGTTGACCAGCAAGGTCGTATCTTGGTTGTCGACAATAAAGCTTCTTGCGTGTACATCTTCCAAAGTAATGGCCGTTTAGTGGGAAAATTCGGATCCCGTGGTTCTATGGTGGATCATTTAGCTGGACCGCATTTTGTGGCTGTCAATAGTTTAGGCCAAGCTGTGGTTTCGGACTTTCACAATCACTCAGTCAAAGTAAAAATGGATACACGAATCAAAATAAGAAGGGACGGGCTGAGAGTCTGTCAATTTCATTGAAACTGTAATCGTTTAGGTATTTGACGGAAACGGAAAATATTTGTATAGCTTTGGAACGAACGGGGAAGGAAACGGGCAGTTTAACGCTCCAACGGGCATTGCGGTAGACTCACATGACAATATTTTGGTAGCAGACTGGGGAAACTCGCGGATTCAGGTAAGCATTGTTACACTACTTTTTCAACTAACAGTGGGGTTTGGAGCGTCTAGCCCTTGACCTAATTTGCGTATCTCAGTGGTTCTGAAAGAAAAAATACAACTAACCTGATAACATACATTATTTTTCTCGGTTTTACTCTAGGTCTTTGATCGCGCAGGTTTTTTCCTACAGCACGTGAACACAGCAGCAGATCCTCTTTATGGTCCACAGGGCTTGACTTTAAGTCCAGATGGACACATAATCGTTGCAGATTCGGGTAATCATTGTCTCAAGGTCTACCGGTATCAACCACCATTAACTGCCGCTTCGTTACGGTTTTAACTTGTGTTGCTCGTAGCGGTATTCTAGACTGTGGGAAAACCGTATTTTATTTCCAAAAATGTATTATTTTTTCAACCATATACCTGTGATTCTTTTTAACGGAAAACTGTGTCATTTCTTGAAACATCATGTTAACAATCCATGCCTTTTTGTGGGTTTTGAGAAATACATCAACGTTGCTTGTATCTCCTTTCTCAAACGCCATAGGCTTCGATTTCACGGATCCCAAGTTAAAAATACCGGAATACCGGATAGCTACTGGTCATTTCATGTATTGTACTTCCTTATATGAATATCAGCTTACGGGACAGTTACCGGCTTAGGCTGCGGTCCCACTAGCCGAATAACCATGGTTATTATAACCTTTTCTTTGGAAATC
>JAHZNP010000846.1:0-34591 GCA_020615345.1 Triops cancriformis
TGTCATGTATCACACATTGATTTCTGCCTGTGATTGTTAACCCAGTGATATTAAACTAACTTTTCAAGTACTTCGTTGTCGGTGTTTGAGTCATTTATAAGCATGCGTTTTAAGTTTAAATTACTTATGGAGGAAGTGAACTAGGGGCGCCAAATCCTGAAAGTGCGTACCAAAAAAAAAACCTGGTTACGCCACTGTCACATATGACAATCGTCTGGATTGGAAAAGCCACACAAGTTTCGTAGCGGCTCAAGGCAACCTAATCGTCCAACGCATTAACACAATTAGCAAATTTTCAAAAGCGGTCACTGGCAAACAGCTACGAAACCTACTACAAGCAACGCTCATATCCAAAATCAGGTATGGGTTTCCAGCATGGTGTAACATCTCCAGCTGTGCGACGCGTCCCATCAACCAACTGTACAGAAGAGGCCTACTTGTCAAAACTGGTGCCCTACCCACCACACCATCGGCAGCATTAGAGGTAGAAGTAGGCCTTCCTCCACTGGACCTCTTGCTACAAAAGTCAATGATGAGACACTTTGCATTGAGAAACTGGAGCCAATGGCTCTTACCCGCGGAAACCCCTAGCCACTTACGCTACACATCGTGCCAAGAGCGTGCAAGACTAGCACTAGCCAACGCCTGGAGAACAGCACCGGATTCGGAAAAGGTGGCTCTAAAATGGATAGATGAAGAAATCCTGAGAATTTGGACAAAACGATGGCAATCCTGCACAAACCCCCTACGCGACCCGTCCCCCAACCCATCTGCCCGTGGTATTGTCAGTTCGCACTTCCCCAGAATCATAACGTCTAAGATGGTCCAGCTGAGAACGACGAGTTTCCCTACAAGAAGCTACTTGAAACGAATCAAGAGAACTTATTCTGACATATGTCTCTGCAAAGAAAGAAGCCGACAGGACCTCCGCCATCTTCTCTTCCATTGCCAAAGACTAAATAAAGAAAGGGCAGAATTACTGAGGCAACTAAGCAAGATGAAGGTACACTTCAATGCAATTGCGATTTTGACCAACCCGAAAGTATTTCCAGCATTAGTCACCTTCATCATGAAGGCAGTCCTATTGTGTGTCCAGTGATTCTATTTATGTTGCCATAGCTGTCTCGTATCTTATTCCCTTTTCGCGCTTGTGCACCTGGAATATTATTTTTTCTACTTTTATAGTTTTTAAATTGCACAGTTTTTAAACTTTCTGTCTGCGAATTTTTTCTTTTACGAAACAAGTTTCCTCTGTGGGTTTGTACCACACTCCATTAGTTCTTGGGAGACAATTTCCTTGTTTTAAATATTCGAGTGGCATTGTTCTTAGGCGATACAGGCAACAGGCGAAAGCCTACGCCTTGAGAAATAAAATTTCGACCTAACAGATACATGGGGTTGTGTTCCTTTTCGCAATTTCTATTCGGTAAAACTTAGTTTTGATTCGAGTTTCAAGTCTTAATTGATTTGTTTGTGAAATTGCGTTATTAACCATCGTTCCAATGTTTGAATTTTTTTCTTCTGGAGTTATTTTGCATTGTTTCTTTTCACAACTTCTGAAAACAAATTTCGTTTACTGTAAGATGTCACAATATTCGCAAAAAAAATACTCCAGGAGAGCTTTATTCTTGCAGAAGCATTTTAGTAAGCGTTGTATTGTACTCAATAATCATACATGGCTTTCGCAATGCAAACTTTCATTGTTTCTCGCTTGACGTTAGCCAAAGGGTTATGGGCTTGAGTAATTCTCGCTCAAGAACTGTACTCTATGCCCGTTCTTAGCGTGGGAAACGCTTGGTCAGCAAACTTTGCAACTTTCCCCACGCTAGAGCAAAACAACCTTCCCACCCTTGGGCACCTTGCACCGCAAAAGGCATTTCTTACTCGCTTTCTGCTTAGCGAATACACACTTCGCCAAAAATAAACCTAAATATTCGCTGTACATTTGTTTCCATATTGAACCTATAACTTCTAAAAGTCGGGGTGGAATAGAAAATCATGTTGCGTTTTGTACTAAAATGTTTGCGAGCGGACAGTCGCTTGACCCTCACCTTCCACGCCCATGGTCATACCTATGGCCATTATTGAAAAATCCCTTTAATTTACCGACGCACGTGCTCCACAGAAGGCATTTATTAGTTCTAGATACCTCTCTCCGCAAAAGGCAAATCTTCTCCCTTTAGTCCCCACGTATTCCTGCCATGCTTTCTTTCGTTGCCCTTAATATTTGCTCTGTAAAACCCCGTATAAGCAGGCCTGGGTCCGTAAAGGTTTTCTCCTTCAGTTTCTTGATAGCTCAGGAGCTTGGCAGCCTTAGGCGTTTTGCTCCGCAAAAGGCATCTTTTCGCCTTTTTGTCGTCGCCCCTTTTTGCCGTGCTTTCTTCCTTGCCTTTCCTTCGCTTGCCTTAATATTTTTTATGGAAAACTCCCATAACCACGTGGCCTGTATACCCCAAACGAAAGTCACGTGTTCCGCAAGAGACATTTGTTTTTCTTTCTTTCAAGATAGCAGAGGAGCGGGCCTTCCTAGCCTCAGGCAGTTTGCTCCGCAAAAGGCATCTTTTCTCCTTTTGGTCCTTGCCTCTTGTTGCCATGCTTTTTTCCCCTGCTTTGCTTTGATATTTGCTCTGTATATTTCTTTATAGCTCAGGGGAGCCTTCCTAGCCTAAGGCGTTCTGCTCCGCAAAAGGCATCTTTTCGCCTTTATGTCCCCACCTTTTCTTAATGTTTAGGCAGCAAAGTTTATCTTGGTTCATTTTCGCCTGACCGGTAGAAAGTTTTCTATGTCAGTGCACCAGAAAAATCTAAATATTTGTAGGTGTGATATTTAATATCACGCCTTGAACCATATTTGCGCAATTTATTCAATTTATTCCATGTACGTATTTTTCATCCTATGCAAAACTGCCTTTACAGTCAGTGTAGCGATTCCTTGTAATATTAACAAACTCACATGGACGGGTTGCCTGTACGCATCATGTGCGGAGCAGTTGCTTCGCAAAAGATATTTTCCCTTTCATTCATACCCATCTACCTTTTCAGAACATTCATAGCCTGGAGCGGTTTGCTCCGCAAAAGGCACCCCCCTAACATTTAAATTAGAGCAATCCTTCATATCCTGGAGACCCTGCATTTCACTATAACTTCTCTTATCCCTCACACTCACTAGAGTGCAGCACGTACTAAGGAATCTGTCTTGGTTTACTCCGCAAAAGGCATCTTTTAGTCTCTTGTTTTAACGTCTTGTAACAAAGCGTCGTTCGAATTTCGACGAATGGTTATAGAAGAAAAATTTCGACACATCAACAAAATCATTCTGACAGTGTAAAAAAGTATTTCGCATTAAGTTATTAATGGATCCAGGTATCGTGGAATTTTTGGCAGAGAAAGAAGAAGTGGAAATCATTCCGAACTTTTCGCATGAGCGACTGTACTTAATTTCTGGTGACGTTGGTCCATTCCGCGCTGGTCAACCTTGTAAAGTTCCTCTTTGGCTAGCTGTTAACCTCCGTCAGCGCCAAAAATGCCGTCTTTTGCCCCCAGAATGGATGGATGTGGAAGATTTGACGGCCTTAAAAGAAGCGGAAATACAGTCCAAAGTCTTTCAAGCGATGCCCAACGAATACTATCTAATTATTTGTCAGCTCATCCTCAGTACTGGACCAGCGGACATTCCCAAGGCTGACGAGATTCGCATTCTCGTGAAAGACATTTACGACATCCGTCATTCCAAGCTCCGGTTTTCCGTGGACTACTTCTTCAAAAGTGGCTTGTTTCACGCCAAGCTGGATAATTTGACGACAATGGAACTGAATACAATCAAGCCGTTCCTGCCGTTTGCTTTAGATCAATTATACCGTCTAAATGAAACTGCCCGCCTAGCTGCAGCTTCATCCAATGCAGATGAAGAAGAAATTTAAACAGTAAATCACATTCGATGAATTTGTAAATTCAATTTTGTTAATAAAATTTTTCTACGAAATTAAGAGATTATTATTTACTCTTATATTTAATTTGATCTCCGGTGTACCGAACCCGTATAGAATAGGGGTATATGTTTATTATATTAGGAGTATATAAATAGACAAATTTGAGTTTTTTATTTTCGCCCTGTTTTTTGCACTCAGATTGGCTTAATTAGTACGTCGTCAACGGTGAAAGGTTAAAGCTTTCTTTGGGCCATAAGACCTTTGAAGCATTTCGTAGAATATGGCGGCTTTCTGGTGTCTAATGTTACTGCCAAACATCCGTACTTTTATAAACGAAGTTATTTAGCATTGTGAGATTAGAACTTTTTCTTTGTATCCGCTTAAAGGTTTACAAGCCTTTTACACTGAATTAAATGATCTTCAAACAAGACCATCAACTTGTAATTCAACTGGCTGGAGTATTCAAATAACTGACTTTCAATTCAGTGGGTTTAACAGTATAAGTTAGGTAACAACAAAATGTTAGTGAGGTTATACAGAACTCCCAGAGAAGTTTTAAGTGCCTAATAAGGGTACCAAACCCGACTCATATTCACATTCGTTGAGAAACAGCTCAACATTGGTAACGCGATTAAAAACTTTTAGAAGATATACGAAGATCGACAGCATACTTAAAGTACTAAGTTTTCAACTCCCAACTAACTCTATCATATTGTTGTAATGCTTCACGATTTCTTATAGAAAGAATCATCAAATTGTATTTATCATCAAAGGCCACATCTTGCTTCACCGAAGTTCTTCACCCTTTACTTGATACGAAAAAGCATTTTACGTTGCATTCGGTGCTGCAATTCCCCCCGTCGAATCATCGCATGGATCACTTTATAAATAGTACGCTCAGGGAATTTCTAGAAGATAGAAAAACAAAAATGAAATTACTAAATTTGTCTCCACCTCTAACACCACGCATTTCTCCAAAATGTCGTCCAACATTTCGAACGAAACAAAAATAACAAGGAAAAATTAATGGAGGGCACGCTAAGATCTCACCTGTTTTGTGAAATCTTGTACAATACTCATTTCAGACACTTGGGACCCAATGGCAAAGCGTCTCTTCAGCTGTTTTTCCAAACGGGTTAGCGTTTCGTGATCTTCTTCAGTTGTAAAGCCTTCTGCGCCCGCCAAACTGCCAGACATGGCCGCGTCCATGGTTGAAACTTGGAACAAACGCAACGCTTCGTCCACGTGAGCTTCTGTGGCAAACGGAGTCAACTGCATTTTTGCCAACGATTCAGCAATACGCACCACAGCTTCCAATTGTCTAAGGCCATAAAAAAATTGACGCATACGTTCTTCCTTCAACACTTCAGAGCGCGCCAATAATTAAGCCAAATCATCGCATAACAGTAAATGAACACAACTTACCTCACCGTAATGGGGATACTGACTCGTCGGTCTGTCTCCATTTCGTGCTCACGAATGCCGCTGCGCATTAAAACGTAGCGATTCTTCAACTTCTCACCCGCCGCCTCCGACAACCGCGGGCCACACTTACTTCTCGCAAAACCAATAAACTTCTTCAAGAAGCCTAACGACAACTCTCCTTCCCGCAACTCTTCCGTTGTTTGCAAGGCGTTCATGTGAATGTTCATAACGTGCTTCGCCAAAGTCTGCAAAGCAAAGTCGATTACTAAATCCAAACCCCATTCTCCAAAATAAAAAAAGAAAGGGACGAACGGTAAATAAATTAAACAAGATAAAGATTTGACACTAACCGTATCCCGTTTCTCGTCATGTTCGTCTTTGACCACGAAAATCATATCAAAACGTGAAAGAATCGTCGGCATGAAATCGACATTATCTTCGCCTTTGGTGTCATCCCAGCGTCCGTACACGGAATTGGCTGCCGCCAGGACTGAACACCGCGAATTCAACGTGGTCGTGATTCCGGCCTGTGATTTTAAACAAGATAGAACTAATTTCTAAATTTCTGTCTATTTTTTCATTCCTAACCTTGGCAATCGAAATTGTCTGTTGTTCCATAGCTTCGTGAATCGCGACTCGATCGTCTTCTTTCATTTTATCAAACTCGTCAATGCAAACCGCGCCCCCGTCAGCTAGTACCATGGCCCCGCCTTCCATCACAAAGTTTCTCTGCATAAAAACAACAACATAAAAGGCAATACTAGGCGAAACCGAATCTCAACAAGAAACTTACGGTGGACGGATCTCGGATGACCGATGCAGTCAAACCGGCCGCGGAAGACCCTTTTCCGGAAGTGTAGACCCCAATGGGCGCCACTTTCTCTACAAATTTCAACAACTGCGACTTGGCAGTACCCGGATCGCCCAACAAAAGCACATTAATATCGCCACGACGGCACAATCCATCTGGTAGACGTTTTCTCGAACCTAAAATTAACCCAACCTTTGTAACTTTACTCGAACTTGAAATTTTAGTGTGAAATTACCGCCAAAAAGTAAACATGCGATGGCTTTCTTTATATCTTCTGCCCCGTAAATGGAAGGCGCGATGGATTTGGAAATTTTTTCGTACACGTTGCCACTCGATGCTAAACGCCGGAAGGTATCTTCTTCTTCCAGCGTGGTAGGCAATCCTGCTGTGCGTCCGTCACCTTGAGTATCCACTTGGAGGCCCAAAACTCGTAAATAAGGCGCGCGAACACCAACCGACACCTTTTCCTTGGATCCTTTCTAATTTACAGAGAAATCAATAGCGTACTGAAATGCAACATTGTGGACATTATTGAGAGTGCAGCCTAATTTCTTTCTTTCGAACACGAATTGACAGAAATGTCAGCTACGTTCTTTCTCGAAGTTTACGAGATCTGCTCAGCATTTTTCTTATCAGAGTGCTGCCTTGACGTCTTTTGTTTATTAATTGGATACCTTCGGACTTTTTACTTATCAAGCTAAATCTACTACTAACGAACCCAACCTTCGTTTTAAATTCGGTATTTACCTTAGATTGGCCAACTTTCTTAATAGAATAGATTCCTATTACAGTAATACGATTCCCGGGGACCACTTTCTCGCAAAGATACCTTTAAGAAATTTTTAAAAGGAAAAATTAATGAACAGAATGGCGAAATTATTATATTAAAAAGATTTAATACCTATCGCAGTACAACTGCATATGGCGCGGTACTTCACCCTGCGGAATGGCGTCGGTCAATTCTTGGAGTTTGAGGATCTGGAAGTCGACACAACGGCATTTGTCCGGTAAGGTGAAGTAAGGATCTAGAGGGCAACTTGGACGGCCGGGTTGTTCGCTACAGAAAATATTCCAAAGCCAAAATAATCGCTAACGTTGTATATTTGTCATGCAATTTGAAGTCTTTTACGTATTGCAACGTCGGGGTAAGGCGTAACCTTCCAGGCCGGGTTTCAGAGGAAGATTCGGGATGACATTCCGGCAAGTGCGGCACTGGATCGCAATCTGAACCGCTTTTGCGCGAATTCCCGACGCTGAGACGATAATTCCAGGGATTTTGACCAAACGTGACACTTCCGCGGACTTTTTTAAGACATTTTGAGAATTAAAATGTGCTATATCGGAAAGAGTTTCGTACTTTGAGGCTACGCAAAGTTACGGGATGAGCTTCAGAAACTAAAAGAATTTGAACGTCTTCCATTTTCTCATCAGATTCAGGACGAGGAGCTGTTAACTCATCGGCAACTTCTTTGGCAGCTTCTTCAAACTAGGCGAGTGAATTTTTTTATTATCTTGAGCATACAGGGAAAACACTCTTACGAGAGGAACGTGTTCCGCGGGTTGCTTCTGCAATCTGTCAGCAAGAACTTCATCAAAACCGGACAAGTCTTCGATCGCTACTTCCAAATAATAAAGCCGGAGGTTGTAGTTGTGTTTTAAGGCATCTCTGAGGGATTATGAGAATGTTTGGTTTAGATTATGGACGGGATGAAGTGTAATTTATGCCAGAAAAAAATACTTTCGTACCTGTATTTATAGTTAAAGTTCCCCTCGTGGAACTGCCGAATAAATTCTTTGAATTTTCGTTTCACACCTTGGTGATTAATTTGGTCGCCGTTTTGCTCTCCGCTTCCCACGCCAAAGTTATCGGTAAAGTAAATACCAGGATCATCGAAACCTTCCATCTTTCTTTACAAGTTATTGGTAAAAAAGTGAGCTTCGAGAAATGGAAGAGATTTCTGTTGACACTTGTTTGCGAGCCCTTTGTTTAGAGGCGCGGCGCGAAACTTAATTTCTTGTGAAACCTGAACTGCAAGCCTTAGCCTTCCCAATAAGCGAATGGCGAAGTTTTCGCGGTTTCTATTACTTTTTATTAGCTATGATGATACGGTATAAACTATTTTAGTGAACGCTTCTCTTTTAGGTAACGTGAGCAAAATTCTATACAACTAACACAGCTTAACACTCCTGAGTACAAATTCTATGCAGTGATGTTTGCACTTGATCAGGAATTTATAAGGGAATCCATAGATGGCCTTAGTGTGTGTTTACACTGAAAAAGAAAATGCGCTCTACAAGAAAAGGGACAACAATAACAAAGCAATAATCTTGTTTATACCACAGGACAGAAGTAAAATGGACATAGGCGATTTACCTGACGAAGTCCTGGAATATATATTTTCTTTAGTACCTCCGTATAGAGATTTAGACGCTTGCAAATTAGTTTGCAAACATTGGCGACATTTAGCTCAAAGTAAAGCCCACTTTTATAGTTCTTGAATACTTTACTAAAATGCTATTCCTATGCACACGACTTTAATTCTTTCTCAATCTTTCTTTCTTAATCCATTGCTTCTATAGATGTTATTAGTCGTACCAAGTACGCATTAATAAAATCCGTCGAAGACAATGACGTTTACTGGTCCAAATTAACCAAAGACGTTCTACAGGATCCGGGCACAGTCATTTCCAAACGCTATTCCCACGCCGCGTGCTATCACGGTACTTAAAAAGAGAAGTTAACCTTCTATAATGCTGCATGGTCGCTGATCAATCGCTTAAAAATAATGCATATTGTTTCAAAGGAAGTTTGGTTCTTTTTAAACTGACATCTCTACCTATAGATGGCTACATGTACGTTTTTGGCGGCTGTACTGCCACTAATACCACCTTCAACGATTTTTGGAAACTGGACTTATCAACCCGGAAGTGGATCAGACCGTTACCAACCGGAACTTACCCTTCCCCGAAAGCTTGCGCTTCGGTCGTTGTCTACCAAAATCAGCTCATCCTCTTCGGAGGGTGGACCCAACCCTCTTCATCACCCCTTCAACAAGTAGGAATATCTTACTGGTCGAAAGGTAGCCTTAGGGACATTCTTAAAGCTCATCAATTTTAAAAGTCTTTCACACCCCGGAATATTATTTACTCAATTCTCACGCTAAGTTGGACAGAAGCTGTTTGAAGCAACGGTATTAACCAATCAAAAGCGTAGGGAACAGAAACTTCCTAGTTAATGGAAAGATATGTTGGAGTCGAAAAAAAAATATGAAAAATAAATAATTAAAACAAACCTTAAACATTGTAATTTTTAGGGCAAACTTTCTGAGGTTGTTACACCTCGAGTGGAGTTTAGAGTACAGATTGGAGATATCTTGTTAATGTTCTGAGTAGTCTAGTGTTTTACTGACGCGTTCTTTTGATTAAAACAAAAAGAAAGTAAAAATGGCTGAAGTTTATAATTTGTTGAAAATTTATGATTTCTTTTTGGTTTCGTCCAACAGTCAGTTCATCTGTTTAACCAACTCCACATTTATTGCACGGTAACCAATCGATGGAACGTTCACGAATGTCACCCCACCCCGCCCCATTTAGCGGGTCACTCAGCTACCGTCCACCGCCATCTAATGGTGGTCTTTGGCGGTATCCGGAGCTCACACCGCCCTCCTAGCAAGTAAGACATTCTAATAGAAGTTTTCGAGTCTAAAAAATTTCCTATTTTGCTGTTAAAAAGCGATGTGTGGTGTTACGACATAGAGAAAGACACCTGGCTGTTACAAAGTACTAGTCCTGAACCCAAGCCGTGTGGCCGATACGGCCAGTCGCAGATTTTTATCGACGAGGAGCACCTTCTTATTCTCGGCAAGTCATTTTCCCGTTCATTTTGTATATGCACGCGTAACAATTGTTTTGTAATATAAAATAATTGTTTTCTTCATAGGCGGTTGTGGCGGTCCTAATAAAGTATTAAACGACGCTTGGCTCCTGGAAATGCATGGAGCCGTTTGGCAATGGATTCCTTTAACCATAGATGACCCTGACCATGCCCCTACGCGGATATGGTGTTCGCCGGCCTGCTTGGTGTACAACCGCGTCGTAGTACTGGCCAAAGCGAAAAATCAGCAAAATGTCAACCATTTGAATTACAACTCGCCCATCAACATGTCTGCTGTTATCCGCGGACGTGGCCTTTGGGTTCCCCCGGTGGAAATACCGAAACTGAAGTAATTCTCCCTTTGTTTGCATTTCTTGCCTCCTGACGGGTGTTTTCCTTCCAGTGCCAGCGATCCAGAGCCGGTACCGGCTGACGAGCCGCATGTTAACGGTCGCAAGGGTGTGCTCAGGCGGCGTCCAGCACCCTCAAGTTCAAGCTCTGACTCAGAACCGGAAAATCATCGTTCAGGGGGTGGAGGGGCATCTTTGCCTTTGGCCCCGCCCACTTATCCGCGTCCTTCGATCCGGCCCAATGCCTCGGAGAATCGCCAGCGGCGGTTAGAGTGCCTTAAAAGGATGGAAGAACGCATCCAAAGTCTTGGTCGCCACAACGCACGACACCAACAGGCACTGAAATCCCACCCAACACCTGCGCAGGTGTTGACACCTCCTTTGACCCCACCTGTTAACGCGATGGTGCTCTACGTACTGGACATCAAGTCCGTTCTCTCGGAGAAACGCGTCCGGTGGTTGTCGTCGCTCGAGGCTGCGCCAGTACCTTCGGCGCCGGAAGAGGCAGTCCTGTACTCGCTAATCCATGGGCGTGGCGAGCTCGTGGTCTTTGGCGGAGTGCAAAAATTCTCTCCCGCGGTTGAAAGACCGCGACAAGAGCTGCCAAATAATGCAGGATGTCCCCCTAACATTGTCTCTAATGCGGTGTACTTTATAACTCCGCCCAAGGCTGTTATTTAATACGTCAATCTATTTTTTTAAGCTTTAAATTAATCACGTGTTCGAAACGAAGAAACTAACTGGAAACGTGAAAATGTAATAAATAAATTGTGTTGTAGTGATTAGTTATTTCCATTCTCTGCCAATTCGTAAACATGCTAAAACTGACATCTAAAGATGGCATCTTATACTGGTCGCCATTTTTGTGGCCCGATCTAAGGGAACATTTCATTCTATACTAAATTAGTAATGATACGTTCATAATACGGAGGCGTAGCTAGCACCAACACTATCCTAAAGATGATGCCCTACACTATCTTTTTTAAAAGTGGCGTCATTTATTTTCGTCAATACTTACTGCTATTTTTTAAGGTGTGTCTTACACTCTTCCATCGTTTGACTCCATTCAAATGTCACCGTTATAATGCAAATAATAACACTTTTATACACAGCTAGAACTTCGTAGGAATTTTATGCGCTGATGTACTGTACAGCGATGTGACGGCGTATTTACAGCACTGGCCGAATGTAAAATACTTGTCGTTAAAACAGTTTCTTCTCCGCCATAATTTGACATGATTTTGACAATCAAGAACTAGTATAGTTGCCAATTATGATTTAAACGTAACGGTAAGGGTGAATTCGGGACTACCTGAGTTAGGCTAACAATTCCGTAGAGAATTTGATCCTCCAGGTGAAGGCCGCCACGAAGAAATAATTAGTTCACTCGCGGGAAAAAAGGAATACAGAAATTTCGATACAAAAATAAGAAAATATAAATAAAAAGTTAATAAAGACCATAACAAAATGAAATGAAAGATTTCCAGTCTCAATGACTGTGTCTACCAATTGTGAAACCCAACTGACACGGTTCAGGAAGGCCCTTCTGTACTGGATGTAGCCCATGCAGAAATATTTTATATCAGACACATGGAAGCTACCATCCTCATCATATTCATGCCTTGTAAATTGCGCAGCTTCTTAGAAAACGGCAATCAAGAACGTGTCTGGCAATAAAGAAGAGATGAACAAAGATCAGGGAAACAATCGTAATGCGAGATGTCGACGTCGCTGTGCGATAGTTGTGCGAAAATGCCCCTTAATTGAACAATCAACAGGAAACTCAGCTCATATTACCGAACATTCGACCACTGTTTCTACCGTAAGCTACGAACCGCAAGTAGGCCTACACGTAGGGGAGACCCGGGGCACCTTGGACAGGGGGTAGGTTGGACGATCTTAGATATCTGATCCATCTTTTGAAACAAAAATCTAGTAAACAAAGTGCACGTAATGTCCATTTCACATAAACGCAGCGACTGAGAAAGAAACAATGTGCTCATCAACTTCCACTAATAGTTATCGTTCTTTGTTGTTTTTTGTTGTTTTTTTCCGGTGGGTTTTCCAAACTTTAGGAACAGAGATTTTGTTTTCTAAGAGCGGTGTTTTGTAAGCTATCTAGGTAGAACTTTTTATGGAGATAGGTCACTCTTTTGTCTTCAGGAAAAGCCCACTTTTGATACATTTAAATAAGCGGTTATTTACGTGTCAC
This sequence comes from Triops cancriformis, assembly GCA_020615345.1. Taxonomy (NCBI): domain Eukaryota; kingdom Metazoa; phylum Arthropoda; class Branchiopoda; order Notostraca; family Triopsidae; genus Triops; species Triops cancriformis. Next base: position 12,602 of record JAHZNP010000846.1, read on the forward strand.
CATTTTTGTTTAGCGACCGTCGCCGGGGTAGGTCGGGCAGGAAAATCAGGGTAGGCCGGACCATGGCGGGCAAGCATGGCTGGTCATTTTTCGATGTCGGGTCGATTTTTTTGTAGAATAGCATAATTGTTATTGTGAGCATGATTTTTACACACTTTTGAGGGGCGAGAAATAAAATGCGCCAAGCCCCGGCTGCTTGCAATAGCGTTTCATTCCCTCCGTAAACTCTTTGTGATTAAATGGCATTTTAAAATAAACCAGTCTTTGTTTTAATTAATTATTTTTTATTTTACTTGTTTTTAGTCTATATGATTAGGGTTATTAGCAAGACACAAAATGTTTGCAAACCGTGATGAAATTCCATCACTGCCCAAGGTACCCAGCAGTCCTGCCCAACCTACCCATGGTTCTGGTAGGCTGGGCAGTTCTACCCATGACCGGCTCTGGTAGAAATTAAAATTTGAAAATAATGGCTTGAGCTAACTTGCTAATAAAAATCATACGATAACTAGGATGACAATGCTACTTTAAAACACCAAAATTATTTTTGCAGCGTTAAAATAACGTCTTCTGAGCCCTCGAGACCGAAAAAGGGCCCGACGTGCCCCGGTCTCCCCTATACGAGCGCGCCCTTACACAAATGATTCGGCGTTCGTAAGTATCCGGTGTCTTTTTTGTTTCAAGAAATCGTTTTTGTCTTATGGCACCGTTATGTCCAATGCAAAGACAACAATTTTGCCCCTCACGTTTCCCATAAAGAAGGGAAACTTCATTTAGTCTGTTGAGAAGTAGGATACTCCGTTCTCGTCCTTGAAGTTGGGTGACATTTGGTGCAAACTCAAGTTATTTGCTTGACAAACGCCTGTCGAAGCGTTGACATAGTAGTTTCGCGAGCGCCACCTCTTGACCCAGCGCCTCCGACAACACGGATCCCAAACCTGAACCACAACAGCGTGCTCTACTTCTGTTTCTAGCGTCACGTGGTTCTGGCTTTCAAGCTCATCAATACAGTTCACCTCAAGATTGGTTGAAATCTTCTTTAAATAATGAAGTTTCTATTAAAATGTAGACTAGTAAGTATCTCTGTAGAGGAGGGATGGGACAGTCCAAACACTTTTCTGTAGTTTATTTTTCACTTCACGTGGAGACAAAACTGTAGCCTAAAACTATACTCGTCAGATGGCCTGGTGTCCTGGCTATCAAATGAGGTATTGCACGCTTAAAGAACACTAAAAATAAGACCAAACAACCATGAAAACTGGAGGCACCTCCGACTGTTTGAAACGAGATACCGGGGATACAATTTGAACTTGGGTGTAGTGCGATTTAACCGTGTGTTTTGCCCTAAGAAAACTAATCGATTGCACTTTTTGAAAATATACATATTAAACTTAAAATATCTTAACGAAAACTTACAGTTATACTCCCTCTTAATATAGGAATCATCCTAGCTCCAGTTAGTGCAAGGAAACGTACGATTTTGTCAAAATGATTATTGACAACAAAAAGGGCAACGTTTTAGGTGCGCGGCTTAACTCGAGCTGTCAGCTGCATGCGTGTGCGCAGCGTTGCCAACAGCATGTTTTCTCTGTAGTAAAAATAACTCTGTTCGAACGTACTAAAGCATCACTTTGGATTGTAAAATCTCGTACAAAATCAGGACATCGATTTTAAAACAAACCTTTGGAGGGGTGATTCCCTAACTTGTCAGCTACATAAAAGTAATTTTTACTTTATTTTTAGATACATATTATGAGTGGTACAACGAAATGAACAGGACCCCTTTCTCACAAGAAGTGCCTACAATTTAGTTTTTATTTTTTTTTTCAAAAACGGTTTAACATTTTTCGGCAAATATTTCCCCATGTGAGCTTCGTCGTACTCACTAAGTGTGCAATTTTTTCAGAACCAAAACTTTCGTAGTTCATTAGTAATGATTTTTGTACGGTTTGTCCTACGTATGAACTGTCCCATCCCTCCTCTACGATTCCGTGGCGATGGTGAACATTGATGAGCTTTTGTGATTAACAGTGCTGTTTAAGAAAAGCATTTTGCACTCGCACTCAAGTGTTGCGCCATCTATTGCGATTATGTCAACGGGATACAGCAGGTGGTATTCGCCAGTTTGTATGTCAAGCAAGGCCGTATTTAGGGGGGTTGCGGGGTTCGACTCCCCCCTCCCCCCCCCCCCGAAATGTTTCCAACTAATAAAAATTTAGGTTGTCTTCGCAAGCAGGGGCGTATTTAGGGTGGAGGGGTCGACCCCCCCACCCGAAATTGTGATTTTATAATGGGGAAGATAGGAGAATGACCAGGTGTCCAGAAAAATTGCATATTACCCCCCCCAAAAAAAATCCCCCCCCCGAAATGAAATCCTGGTTACGCCACTTTTCGCATGTATTACGCTGGAAAATTGACTCCAGAATAAATTTTCCCAGTTTTCAAGATCTAAAAGCCAGCTTTTTCATGTATCCCCCTTTTTATTTATGAAAATCAGCGTGAGGGAAGGCGAGTTGGCAAAACTTTAGACGTTCTTTCTGCGTTGCACCAGGCTTACGCTGCGTCTCCCCCACGTGTAACGTTCCTGTAACTTTTGTCCCTTCTTTCTCTCTTCTTATCCCACCTCCTTTCTTCGAGAAAGCAGTGGAAAACCAAACAGGAGTTTTCAGTGTTGTCAAAAGTGGGATCAAAGCAAGCCCAGTTTCAAATTTGAGAGTCCTCGGTCAAGAGCTGATTTCGCGTTACACCCACATTCCGTGCAATTGCCCACTTAGCTATTTTGCGAGCTCCATTTAGTGTTAGTTGTCTTACTGATTTACTCGCTGACTCAATTAGAAAACGAAAGACTGATATCAAGCCCTATTTCCTACCTAAGCAAGTGAATCAGATGGAGTTTTTTGAGACGTCTGCGTTCCAGGTACGAGATCTAGCATTGTCCACTAGTGTTTCTGTCTGCTTACCGTTATGGTCGGCTAGCACCGCTACTGCAGAAAGGAGTTTTTCTATTCTAAGGCTACGGCGCACCTGACCGTGCTATAGGAAAATCACACGCTACACGGCGTCAGAGATGTCGCCAAACTATTCAGAATTTCATTAAACAATCTCGACAGTAAAGTTTTGAATCATAATATCTAGTGCACGTCGTCGAGACTTTCTTTAAAAAGTTATTCGTAATTTGTAAAGCGAGTCAAATTCCAACTTTATTCAGAAGAGCAATTTTCAACGTTTGATCGCAAGGTTCACACGAGCCATTTGAAAGTATGCTTTGAACGAAAATGGAATTTAAATCCGACATTAGTTTGGAGTAGTCACCGAGGAAATTTCAGAAAACTTTTCAAGAGATAAATCCGAAAGTAACCGACGAATTTGAATTCCATTATAGCTTATAAATTAGGAAAACGACGCTTTAATGTATTATACATACCTTGAGGTTGTACACTTAAAATTCCCCTACAAGTTTACATTTTATTCGCTTTTTAAAAATTGACTGAAAACTTGCTAAAGAAAAACTCGACGATGTGCACTAGATATTACAATGCAAAACATTACTGTTGAGATATTTGTATTAAATAATGAGTTGTTTTGGCAAAATTGCTGATGCCGTTTAGCATGCGTTTCCCCTGAGCAAGAACGTTGGTTCGTGGTTAGGTGCACCGTAGCCTTAAAATTGAGAAACTCCCCCGTGGAGGAAAAACGTAGATATAATGAGAAAGACTTAAATAAGTGTAGCTTTCCTTTCAATTCATAGGAGTAATAACATCTCTTCTGAAGAGTTTATGGATGTTTTCGCGGGGAAGAAAAATTGGAGGACAGATTTCGTGCTCTACGCTTTTAGAAATCCAAGTTTGAAGTTCGTTCAACTTGGTTTCCCCGATTTTTTAACAGTTCCAGAATAGTACGTTAAGTATTTTTAAGTTAAGTTAATTACTTACCTAATACTAGTCTTTTAAGTAATACAGTAGTTTTATTAATAAACATTGCAATTACTTAAGTATTCCAGTACTTTCGAAGTAATATATATTTTTTAATACAGGGTACTCCTGTTTAACCAATAATAAATATATACGTGTACCTAATACCCCCCCCCCCCTCCCCCGCGAAATAAAATCCTGGATACAGCCTTGATGCCAAGGTATGGAATACGTATTGAAGTACCTGGTATGGTGTTCAGTACACAAGAACCGTTGCAATCTAACGCTTGTCCATTTCAACGACATTTGGGAATCGATATTTGAACGATTTCAAAGCAAGCGTCTTTAGTACGGCAACCGTATCTCCATCTTGTTGGAAGTCACCGCAAAACTCATTCTTGCTCAGCGAAACGTTTTGTGATTTGATAAATAATCCACTCAATGTTTTCTTTCGTCGCTTCAAGCTGATTAGATCTCCATAACAGGGGGCAGTAGCTTTCGTACCCGAATCCAGCGTTGTCCCTGTTTCGTTTCGTTCTTCGTCGATATAACTACTGAACTAAAAATCGCTTGCATAGACGAACACAAAAACTGCTATTACACTAAACTGGTGTTTGCGTTTCGTGATTGTATTCATAGTTGGTTTTAACTTTATCATTGGCTTGAGCTAGATATATGAATGTAAAAATGAGGCTGCAGTGAACTATTGACACATTAGGATACGTTGTTTGCGTGAATATGAGCTTGCTGATGTAAAATGTGCTACACATAGCCTACATGAATTTTTATACACCGTGGTTAAAGCGTTTCCTGCTTGGGTTCCAGCAATTGTGTGTGTCGTTACTTGCCTCTTGAATATGTTTTACCTTGAGCTGTAATGCGTTTTAACCCTAGGGGGTTAAAAAGCCCCGGTCCTGTGCCAGTGCCCCATCGACACTGAAAATGGCGCGTATTTGGTACGTAAATCCATTTTGGCACTTTAGAGAAATTTGAGATGCACGTGCGTACTTCGCGCATGGCTGGCTACGCCACTGCTGACGTACGTACAAGTACTCCAAATCATGGCGGCAATGCCAGTGGCGCCTCTAGTTGCAATTCTGGTTACACTAGTGTTGTATCACATTGTTTTTTCCTGCTGTTTTGTCTCTCAAGTTTTAGTTTCGTGTGTGGGGGACGGGGAGGGAGTGGGTGAGGTTGTTGGAAGTAGAGTACCACTACTGTATGGTCGCAGTTGTGTTTATGCAAATGGGGGCGCACGTGCGCCTCGACACAGTCATTAGCAGCTCAATGGGCGGAACAGCTCCGTCATTTCACGCCTATCCGTCCCCGCTCACCCCGTCCCTCCTCCTCCTCCCTTCTCCATTCCCGGTTCTTTTTCTTTGCCAAGTCAAAGAGAAACATTTTGCCGTAATGTTCTACGCTTCTTTTGTTCAAAGGAAACGGTTCAACGCTGGGAATCAATTACTAATAAAAGAAAGAAAGAACGCGAGCTGCTGCCCGTACCAACCTCTTCCACCCTCGGGCACGATTTCTACAACAGTACAACCTCCTTCCGAGAAATACTACTCTTCAAGCAAGCTCGGCTTCCTGCTCTTTTATAAAAACGAAAGCAGCAATTAAAAAACTATAGAACCTCTTTTTCATTTCGACACTTTTATGGATTGAATGAATTACCCCATAAAGGATGTCGTCGAAAAAAGTAGGAAAAACTCGGTTACATTGTTACAGTCACGCCGTTCTCATATTCTCGTCTTCTCAGTGCTCAGATTTGTCAGGGACGACTCGATATATTCTTTTGCATGAAAACACTGATAACGTCACCTTAAACTCTAAAAGAATGAATTAATACGATGCAGACAATGTGTTTGTTACGTATCCTATTCAAATGAATTTTGTCGAACATGAATCGCACGTCAATGCTGCAATCTCTGACGTTCTAAAGATGGCGCAGACGTTGCTAAACATTCGCGAGACGTTTCGTCCCCAAAAAATATTGTTCAATTGGCGTTTGATATTTCGTGGTTGGTTACAATTAACGTTATTCTTTCCTCCTAATGGTAGCACTTGTAGGGTATATTTTGTTCTATTCTTTAAATCCCGTCTGTACCGTGGTCTGAGACACGGGTTTCACTGTTGACGAACTTGTTCTACCTCCATTGCTTTGTTGCACTTCGAATAGCTCAGTCGTTCATTCATCTAACTACCGATTCTTGGGTGCTTCTACACGCTAACCTCAATTCACTGTTGGGCATTCGAAGTTCGCTTTCCACGTCTGAAATGAACTTCAAATTTTGTTGACCACACTTTCTTTTTGTCTAAGTCAAAACGGTATTTTCAATAAATAACTATCACCCAGTCGTGACAAACTCAAAGAAGTTAACTGAATTAAAATCCAGTACTATAATTAGTAATGTCAAACAAATTCAATTGCACGAATTGTGCGTTATAGATTTGAAAAATAGTCAATATCGAAGAACTTCGTGATTTTCAAATCAAGTCAATCCAAGTCAAGGAGCTTTTAAAAGCCAACCAAAAGCAAGACAGTGAATTTGTTCTCATTTTAGGACTCCATTCCTTTAAGACGGCAATTGATGCCAACATAGGTGGGTGGGTTATACGGTTTGAATCTCCCCCCCCCCCCGAAAATTTTGTTTTATAATGACTAAAACAGGAGAATGTCCAAAAAGAATTGCATATTAAAACCCCTCCGGAAACTTTAATACCATCCCCTTCTTCCATTTCAACTTTTTTCATACTTTCACCCCTTCCGCACCAAAATCCTGGGTACGGACCTGCATATGGCCCCGTCCGGGAAATAGTTCCAGTCCAAGCTTATATTTTTAGTCAATTCTCTTCTTTCACAGCCATAACATCAGCATTTGAGATCATCTCAGTCAGTTCCGAGAGTTTTAAATCAACTCCGTTCAGTTAAATAAACTGAAACTGGACCAAATCACATGAAATTCGATCGAACTGGACAAACGGCAGATTCATCGAGATTAAAGGAATTTCGTCTATCGCTGATATCACCTGAGTTGGTTTCAGAACAAGTTTTGTCTCTCGCCCAAGCCAGACGTGCGTAAGCACGTATTGATCCCATCCGGATGCAGCCTCCTCATCTCATCCTTTGCCTCCCGAATGCCTCAAAATGAACGTGCCAGTAAACAACCCAGGACTCACCCGAAAAAAATCAGGAAAAGTTCAGCAATGACAACGTACAACTGCGGAAGACTTAGACTTAAACCCTGGAAGGTCATTAGTTGGTTAAACGTAATTGCCAATCTTTTGGCATCCATCATTCCCCCTCCTTTCCTAGTTGACACTTATTGTTGTCTCCCTCTTCCCCCACCCTTCTTTTTTAATGTCGTCGCAGTCTTTTCTTTTTCATTAATGCGTGTTTCAAGCTCGGTTACGCCGATCATCACCTCCACCTGTGTTCCCTTTCGTTCGAACAAGCAGAAATTAATAAAAAACCAAGCCAATACTTTGTCCCCCTTTCTTCCCCTTCGCACCCTCTTCTGCTAGCAACACCCCTCTTTACCCCCAAGAAGAATTTAATTGTACGCATTCCACAAAGCGGCCCATGCCATATACTGTACTCTTCACATTCCAAACTTTCTGCGTCAGCTTTCCCTTTCTGCCGGTACTTTCGAGTACGCTGCGCCTTACTCTACTAAAGCTATGATGTTTTTATTAGAGGAGAGTCGGGTCAACTGTAACTATCGACTGTTTATACATTTTGCTTAGCGCACGAAGTAAGCCATGTGACGAAATTTTTATTCAGCAAAGGACAAGCCCTCTTATCCGTACCCGGTTAAAAGGACATAGCTTTCAGAACATTAAAGAAAGAAAACAAATCAGAGATTTCCGATTGTACATTCTTTGGTAAAATACCGAGCGTGATGCCGAGACTTGAATATTGTGAATTAGCTTACAAAGCAAAGTAAGTTTAGCCAAAGCAAGAACTCCGGTAGTAACAGTTTGTGGGTTTCGAGCGGACGCTTCAGTTTTAATAATTTCTATTCGGAATCGTAATCGCTTTTTAAACGCACCATTATAGTTCGTTATTTGTAATGTACTTTCATTTGGAATCTTGACACTAAAATAGTAGAAACCATAGGTATTAATGATTTAAACTAAATTAAAGGCGTTTTAATATATTAATAATAAAACCCAGTAATGCAGTCATATAATGTATCAATTGTTAGGCAAAGTAACGGTAAGTGAGTGGCAAAAATGACTAATATCTTAAACGGGTAAATAGATGTTTAATACATATTAGCATGTCTCAATATTTCGAAATGTCATTAACGCCAACTGTACAATTCTATTTTATCTGGTTTTTCGAATTGTCCGGATTTTCGCTTTTCCGTCGTAGGGCTATTACTGTCGCTGAGGCACAGCAATACTTCTTCTGTAGTTTAGGTGTCTTGGCTAGTAGACAAGCTACAGTCTTACTGGAACAATAAACAAGTGAGTGCTCTTGAAAACTAGCTGCCCACCATTTATTACAATACTGTCAATATCAGGTCAAATGAACCATTGACATTAACGTGTTTTTACCAACGAAGTAAACTAGACAATCAAATTTTTCTTATTGAATATTATCGGTGTATGATATGATTAACTCATCATACTAAATCTCACGTATTCTAATTGGTCAGATATTTTCTGTTTATTAAATAAGAATGTTAAAATTTTTTAACTGTTATGTCATGGTTGAATTTTCATGTGTTCGTGAAAATGAACGGGTTCAATCATTACTGGACCACTTTGACTCCATTTTTCAAGGGAATCTTTACTCAATACAAAGAAAAGTTCCGTTTAATTCGTGAACGCATTGTATAATATAATACTACATTGCTCTTGACTTTGTATGCCCCATGCAAACTTACCATGGAAAACAGGTAGCTAAGCTTTTAACGTATGCTGTTCGATGGCCTTTGCTTTGCGTAGAAACTGTCTTTATGGAGCTTTGTGGCTTTTAAATTAAACACTGTAACGAATACAATACAAACGCATTATTTATATTGAAGAAGGGCGAAGTAATATTTTTGTTAATTCCTTTACAATCTTTGCTCTCAACCAAGTATTATTATAATTTTTAACAGTGTAATTGTCACAACTTTTTTGCAAAGGTTGAGAGGAAAGGTCAGGCAAGGTCATGCACTCTGGATATCTTCAAAGGCATGCAACATAATTACGTATCAGCGAATACCTTATAATTTATAAATTATTTATAAATAGTATAAATATTTATAAATAAATAATAACCGCTTAAAATTTGACAGCTCTTGATACCTCCAGTCCATCTGTCAGTTTTAGTATTATTCATTTTACAACTACCTCGTATTACAAGTGACTCGATTGAATTCAGTTTTTCTCCTTTTTCTCACATTTTCTTATTTCTCTAGGAACGCACCGGGCAATGCATGCATTTACTCTGTACGGAGCATATTGTTACGTATGGTTACCATATTGTACTTTGCGTAAGTACAAAGTACTGTACATATCTGTGGAAGTCGAGTACGGCAGCCAGTCTTGTGTTTGCGTTGACTTGTTGTTGGCTGTCAACAGCTTGGGGAGGAAGTCAGACAGAAAGCTTTGTTACGCCCGTAGCGCCCAGGGCTTGTTGGCTTTGCGTCTCGTCCCGAGCACGCGTGTGAGAGAAAGAGAGAGAGATATATGAACCATGTTGCCATGTCGGTCGTAAGGCGGGTGGGAGGTTGAAAGGGGCGCACGGAGGGTGGAAAGGGACGTCGTAGAAAGAGGTCGGGATTTAATAAACGCAGGGCGCGTCGTCCGGGACAAGTGCTTCCTCCTTCTTCTCCTCCTCAGGGCTTTCTCTCTCTCTCGTCGCCGTTATTGGATACGGGCCACGCCTCCTGCTCTGGCCCAATGAGCTGTCAGCCCTCTTAAGCCAGCTTTTTACTTCGTCTCTCACTGTTTTTCTCTCTTAGATAACTTTTTAAGAGTTCTGATCTCAATTTTTGACAACTTTTTCCGTGTGATTTTGTTCACGAAATAAGAAGCATTTTAGGGATTATTTGCTGGATTTTTCCTTCAGGTGGATTGGGCATTGGATTTTTCTTTTATGGGGGATAAAAGTTATCAGTTGATATCAGGACGGCACTAGAAATGGAGCACACTTGACCAAAAAGCTGCATTGTTCCTTTTTTTCTGGGGGGAGGATTTATTTGCCCTTTTTTATAAGTTTACCTTTCATACTGTTATCCTCTTCTTTCTCACGCTTTTTCCTTTTTTTGACTACTAGTACTGCACCACACCTGCTTACCCCCTTAAGTCAATATTTACTTAGTACAATGTTTTTCACACTGGGACCCATGGGAGGACCTACGGTGGAGATTACCAGGAGTATGAAGAATGATGGTACTAGATTTGGACGTTTTCTGTTTCTGTAGAAAAACACAGCTCCGCGTAATTTTCCTTATTGAGCATGTTTTATGTAAAAGTTGATGGGCAGAGGAACTCAATCTACATTCAAATCAGGGTTGCAACTTTCTGTCTCACGTTCCTGTCGTGCGCAGCGAACGCCACCAATAATTTTACTAAGATGTCTAGCATTGTTATACCAATGCTATACAATGTATCAAAGCGTCTAGCATAGGAATAACAATGCTAAACATCTTTGGCTTAACATCGGCTTTGAAAAATAAAATTATCGGGATTAAAGAATGACTGATTCCTTCCCTATCTTTCAATTTTTTTATTTATGTTTGTTTAATAGTTCTTATAGTTTCCTTATTTATTTATTATTTTTTCCTTTTCTATAGTTTGTATTCATTGTTTATATATTTTTGGGGAAACCTGTCGCCAGTGTTTGCTTCAGCGGAAAAGGTACTTCACAGAGCTAATACCTACACATGAGAAGAGTTTCGAGACATGAAAGAAGCTACTGTATATCATTGTTGGTTTTTAATGTGAACCAATGACCCGGTACAGGAAAGTTGTGATATTACGTGTATGCTGTCCGACATTGCAAGGTACTGAATTATTGGTAAGTTAGAGAAAAGTACTGTCGGGTGCTTCAATTTATTGTAAAAGGTTTCGAAGTTACGCTGTTATTTAGACCAAACAAAGCAATACATTGGGCTATTTCTGTCTTCTCTAGTTGTAGTTGCTGAAGAGTAACAACCAGTTAAACAAAGGATGAACGTGACCTTTCTACCTATCTCTGCCTTTCAGGCCGAGAAGTCTCGACAATGTCAGGATCCAGAGCAAATATTGCACAACCAGTCCCTATAATTATTCTTCTAACTTTAACTTAAACCTATGAAACTTAATCTATCTTCACAATACATGATTAGTGCACTACCGTACAAATAGTAATTCTATAAAAAGAAAAAAAACAATGACAGAATAATGTACCTGCAATACAAATTATGTTTAAATATGATAGTATAAATATTTCGAAAAAAATTACCTCTGTTTAACAAAACTATCCATTAAACATAACGCATCTGCATTATAAATAGTGCGCAAATAAAATGCAATGCATATATAAACATGCATTAAACATGAAAAGATTCAGGTGATTTCTAAAACACTGCTCAACATTTCATATCAAATTTTCGACAGTAAAGTTTTGAGCCACACTATCTAGTGTAATATCAGCAGGACTTTTTCCTACAAATACGGAACAAATGATTCGCAACCTGGTCAGATTTTAACTTATAATTATTCATTTCAGCGAAAACGAATTTAAATCCGACATTTACTTTTCAAGTTATTTTCTGGGAAAGTTTGCAAAACTGTTCCATAATGACTACTCTAAATGAACTGTAATATTTGAATTTTGAAAAAACTAGAAATCTAAGGGATTCTTTACTACACAATGAAGTCTGATTTCCTAAATAAATTTTTCTTAAAGGATTTGAAATTTGTTTCGTTTTGCTTCATGGAGCACATGACCGATTCCTAAGGCAAACTGTTAAAAAACTTCTGCGATTTGTGGAGAAAAACGTTCACGAAAAAGGGGTAAACGAAAGTGCAGCGTTTTCTTCTCACTTTTTTCCGTCTGCAGCACCCTCTCAGTAACTGGAGTTTCCGAACTGCACTTTTAAGAGCCGCCGAGCTGTTAGAAAGTGAACCTTCGAATCTGCAGTCTTAAGAAGTCTGGCTTCTAAACTTGCAACCCGATAACTGCACTTTTAGACGTAGGGGTGTTTCAGTAATGTAAAGTCTAATATGCAGTGACTGAAGTGCATTTATTTCTGTTTTTCGACGTTTGTTTCCTTCACTACAAACAATTACAAAACTATAAGGCACAAAAGCATAATATAACGGAAAGAAAAGACTACATTTGGAACACAAGTCTTTAAATGTAAGTGCAGGTCCTGATACGGTCCATGGCTATTATGCTGGTTATCATATTAGGCCCATTGGTGCGTTTGTCGTTCTCTTATAAGTTTGTCGCTCAGTCTGCCAGTCGACACTATGAACTAGAAATTTTGAAGCTAGAAACTTTGATAAAATATTACTTGCATTCTTTTAAAATTTGTTTTGGGACACTTAACAGCTCTGACACAGTTGATGGCTATTATGCTGGTTATCATATTCGGCCCATTGGCGCGTTTGTCGTTCAGTCTGAAAGACGACACTTACTGAACCAAGAAATTTTAAAGCCAGTAAACTTTGATTAAGCATTACTTGCATTCTTTTAAAGTTTGTTTTGATAGATACTTAACTCTTAAACACACTTTTTGATACACTTAATGCTGTTAGTTTGTCTCCTTGGACTTCCTACGGACTCTTGTGCATGACTGTTTACATTTTGTTTTCATTGTTGTTCCTTCCTCTGTCCGTTATGAAAAAAGCACTGCAGAAACATTGAAAATCGGACCTGCTAAACTTACAGCCTTTCCTCTCTCTTTTACCCCGTGTCCGGTTTCTAGATCAGTCGCTACAGAAGGTGAAAACTGGAGCTGCCAAAAATGCAGCTTTTTCCTCACATTTTTTCTTATGTGCGCTTTCTGACGGTGACCCTGCAGAAAGTGCAGCTTGTCTGCAGCAAATGAAGCACTTTAAGTTTCGATTTTTGGACCCCTTTTTAACAGTGTAAGCAAGATATTAATTGTTTAACGATACATGCTCCCCACCCAAAAATGACATGGAAATTTGCATTTCCATCCCTGGGAACCTTCTCTCCCTACACTTTCTTCCGTTAGAAGTTTTCATTAAGGCAAAGGACCTCATCAATGCCCCCTGGCCCCATTTGCCCCCCTTTTACAACCCCGGCCGTACTTTCGCTCAGCCTTCTGAGTCGTTACCGTTTTGTTCTTAGGAAGCTTCTAACTCGCTAAACAGCCTATGAAACAAAGTCATTGGATGTTATGCAAACGGGGTGCCAAGGGTTAACTGCACACACGTGTGGCGGTCATATCAGTTAGACGTGTGTGTGGGATTCGCACGGCCTGCCGTGAGACTATATAGACTGTGCTCTACACCACAGCCAGTGCAATGTGTAAAATTTCTATCTAACCGCGGCACGTGACTCAAGGGTGGACAAAAGGGGAGCGAGTGTCGCCGCTATCACCACAGATTCTTGTAAGGGGACAATATCTGGAAGGGCAATACGTCCTGCGTCTCATAAAATCCCGGGATACTCTTTTATTCCCTCCTCACCTTCCACTCACCCTCCCTGAGGCGTGAAATAAGGCATTGTTGCTGTAAGGGAGAGTGGGGCTCGTTCGGTCCATGTTTACTTTTTGCTATCTGTAGACTTCCGTGCGTAATGAAACGGAAAACTTTTGCATGTTTTAGGAACCCTTGCATCCGCCTTATTTTTCCAATTGGATTTTTTTTAAATTTTTGAGTTTCAAAGCCGGAGATATGCTAATTTTTTGCAAGGTCACATTTTGGCCGGATGTGCCCCATGTATGGGGTAGCATCGGACAGGGTACCTTCGGACACAGCTACTTTTTGGTGGCAAATGTAAAGAAAAACTTAACTTTTACAATGTAGACGTGGAAAAATAAAAAGTGACAAAGAGTTCCTCCTGTACCATTTGTTAAATAGTCAAGGATGACCAGTTCTTCTCGTTTCCGCAGTGGAAACAAAATCGACCCGCATCGTTCCCTTTCGAAGCTATGACTCTTTGGGTTGTTTAAAATTGTAGTGACCTCAGTTTCGCCAGTTCCATACTCTTTTTCCCTTGAACATCTAGTGCATTAGATGGCCTACAGGTTGTCGCAGAATTCGGAAACATTTTACATAGCCAATTTTTCCTTCATCGTTTTATTTGTGTTTGTCACTTCAAATATCTCTCGGTTGCTTCCTCTCTGCTTTTTCCTTAATATCTGTTTTGCACGTTTCATTCGTCTATTAAAGTTGACTTGGGTACTTGGCACCTTTCGCTGTTTCGCGCATTGGCATGTTTTTTATATAATACGTTCTTCGCTGCTTTTTGCAGGTTTATAATTAGTACGGCAAAGTTTCTCTTTCTTTGGCGATTCCTAAACATCATTGCTAGTTGAAAGGAGTATAGACAATTAAGTAAGGCTTCAAATACCCACCATGTAAACGAAAAAGTAACAATTATTTAATTTCCATGAAACAGGGAGAAGGCTACGGTGCAACTAACCGTGATATAGGGGAATCACATGCTTAACGGCGTCAGCGATTTTGCCAAGGCTACTCAGTATTTCATTTAAAACATCCAACAGTAAAGTTTTAAAGTGTATTATCTAGTGAACATCGTTAAATTGTTCTTTAAAAAGTTTTTAGTCGATTTTTAAAAAGTGAATAAAATGTAAACTTTTTTTGTAAAAAGCATTTTTAAATATGCGACCTCGAGGTACACTAAAATACTGTGTAACTAATATATAGGCGAAAACGGCAATCAAATTCCTCGGTTACATTCAGATTCATCGCCAAGATCGTTTTCGGAAATTTCCTAGGTAACAATTACAAAATTAAATATCGGATTTTAATTTCGTTTTCATAAAAGAAAATACTTTCATGTGGCTCTAGTGAACCTTGTGATCGAATGTTGAAAACTGCATTTCTGCAAAAAAGTTGAAAATTTGACTCGCCTTTTATAAATTTATGAAGAACCTTTTAAACAAAATCTCAACGATTTACTAGACATTATGATGCAAAACTTTACTGTTGAAGTTGTTCAAGGAAATACTAAGTGATATTGGCAAAATCGCTGACACCGTCTAGCATGTGATTTGCACCGTAGCCTTAACAATGTGCCCCTAGTTAAAAGGGTACAAACAGTCCAAATACGACTTCAAATTATCCACCCTGTAAAGAAAAAAGCTACAATTCTTTATTTTTACAAAATGGGCACGTTAACTATTTGTCCGAAGATGCCCCTGACACCATTTTGAACTTAGAACTCAAAAAAGATTTCGAATTCTAACTCCGTCAACTTATAACCTATTCTAACAGCTTACTTAAGAGTCCACCTGAGGAAAAAACTAATACCGTTAGCATTAAAAAAAGAGCTGACGTGAAGTGGGGAATATTTAGTTACGCTTGGGATTTTCACATAAACATGCATAACTTCCAGACGCTGAGATAAAACTAGCTCTTCTTTATTCGCAAAAACCAACTACACCATAGGTTCGTGTAGTATTTTCATTAAGAATATTATTACTATGTGTCGATGGATAACTCAGGTGACCGGGGGTGTCCCATGTCTGAACGAGCCCCAGTCTCCCCTACTCTTTGATTCCCTCCTTACCTTCCACTCACCCTCTCTGGGCGTGAAATGAGGCATTGTTGTCGCATACACCACTTCTTCATCCCTTTTGGACCTTTTAATATGGATATCAGAGTTTTCGGGGGGAGAAAAGGGAAAACGAAATTAACGGAGGAATATCGCATTTCCTCCTTTGGGGATTTTTAATCAGCTCAGCCGGGGTGAGGGTATCAAGGTGACATGATCCGTTTTAGACAGGGTTACAATTACCCCCCTCTGTCTGGGGGTAGACAACAGGTGAGCAGGTGCTTGAATAATCTTTTTTTTTCGTTTAAGGGGGAGAAAGTAAAGGAGGGTTGATTTTGGATTTTGGGCCCGAGTTTGAAAAGACAGCAAATTGAGAGGGGGGTGAAGGGGGGCAGCGCACGTGTGCTGCGCTTTTTGTTGCTGGCAATGATGATCCGGAGGATGTTATGCTTTGATCCGATTGTCGCTGTCACAACACATGGCTTGCAGCATCCCGTTTAGACACGGATCGAGAAACTAGAACCAATCATCTCCTTCCAAGGGATGCGACACTTGGGCTGAAAAGTCTCCCCCAACCCAGCCTGGGGTTCGTGAAATACAGAGGAGACAGGACTCACCCCTAACGGGGGTGGCATTCTGTTGATCTACAATTGAATGTTAGCTCAAGTTTCTATTTGGATGCGGACACGTGGCTTCAATATTGTTGAACGGCTGCGGAAAAGAAAATTGAGTGACTTTTTCGGAAACCGAGATTCTACTACCGTGATAGGATTGGTAATTAACAATGGTGGGATTGACAAACGCGTACACAAAGCTGTGACGAAGGAGTTTGGGGTTTCCTATGCAGAATGTGCGTTATAATGCCTTGTCGCACGTAAAAAAATCTTAATCTAAATAATACACAGACGGCAACGAGCAACGCTCACGACGTTAAACGAAAAAATAAAATAAAAAAATGCCTTGTCGCAATGAGAAGGATGATTTACGAATGGTGGATAATGATAAAATAAATGCGGAAAGTTTGCTTGGAGTAAGGTTTGTCCTCGAGCTAAATTCGTTTGTAAAGCTAATTTACCAAAAAACATTGATTTTTTTTAAGAATTTCATATTTTATATTTAACTTTAAATTCTTCATTGACAATTAACTTCTAACGAAATGCACACAAACTGTTTTAGCCTTTGTAAATTGTGGAATACCGAAGAAAGCATCGATCATCAACCTAGAGTGGGGAAAAAAATTCCGTTGCCATAGGGTTGAAAATACGTTCTTGTCAGATCTTATTAAAGGTAGTAAAAAGTCGAATTACTGGAACGCTTTTTTATTCTTATCATCGTCGCACGAAAAGCACGTTGTCAAGTTTAGGAAACACATAATGCAATTGAAAGCTAGGGAGTTTGTTGAATGGTTGGAAAACGCATGAAAGTAAGAAAATAAAGTATCGTCAAAATTGGATGCCCCTCATCTAGTAAACTTGCCACATAGCTTAGAAAGAAATAACAGGCTTAGAAGATTTCAACTTCCGTTTTCACGTAGAGAAACCTGCCCATCGATTTTTCGTGAGCACCAGCTTTTCTTCAGTATACTTAAACCTGTCTGACTTAAGATGCTACTGGTAATATCACTTTAAGAATTTTATGCGTATAATCCCTATCAACTGCGATAAAGATAGCAACTAACATTGCTCAGTCAAACGGCACAAATAAAAATTTAATGACAACGAGCAACACTCACATTGGGAGAGAAATGGAGAAAATTAAATCAATACTTGAAACTTTCTTGCACTATTTTCCTAAGAATCGGCAATTTTATGTCGCAAATTTTTTTAAAAAAATTCAGCACTGGATGTGGTTGAAGAATAGTCTTTTCACGCCAGCAAAACATAATATGCTTCGCGGCAAACTGTTGCCAAACCGCACAACATTATGCACGTTTCAGGTATTAAGCACGTTTACTAAATTGACACCTAAGCCTCGCTCTCTGCTGCTTATGCTCCACATAAATTAGCTTAATAAAGTAGTGGTTATGCAAACACAGTTTCTTAACTATGGTTTATTCAAAGAAATGTTTGTTAACTTTCTGGAGTACTTGTAATAATCACTAAAACGGAAACGGAAAAATTTAATGCAAGTAGCTAGGTTAAATATATTTTAGTTTCTTCCAATATTTTTTTATCTTTTCATGTTTCTTTTTTACACCTTTGTACGTCAGACACGGAGTTCAAAACTGTTATGTCGCAACACGTAATTCCTTCATAATTTGGTCAAAATCAAAATCATACGGCTAAATGTAATACAATTTATATAATTTTTCGTAGACCACAACGTTATATTAAGATCCGCTTTTTCCCAGCTCTTACATGTAATTTATCGGTTTTAATATCTATTGTAAAATAATTGCCCCATTTCAAAGTTTTCCCTTGTTTCAAGCGAATGTGACATCTTACAGAACGTTCGCAAGACACATGCATTCTAAGGTAACCACAAAGACGGCGGGCTCATTCACCCCAAATTACTTATATTACAGCAGATTAAATTTATCAAATACCATAATCTAGTTCAGAAAAGCAGCCATAGAAATTTATATGACAAGATTAAGACTTAACTATTCTTGTGAAGATAGGTCTGACATTGTTGTTTATCAACGAAACCTTTTTATGTCAAAATTAACTAAAACTAAACTAAAAGTATGTCCTTTCCTGATTTGAGATGGCCTTTTCAAGATTAATTGATTTCTGTACCCTTAAATGCCCCTATGGGAAATTCCTTGTAATGTTACTCTCATTAATTCGAGCAATTAAATTCAAAAGATCTCTAAACATATTCTTTACGCTCGTCAAGAAGTTGTGAAAAAATTCTCGGATCCACAACGGAGATTAAAACAGTTAAGTATATCAGTTTAGGCATAATTAGGTTAGCTTGCTTGCTAAATTTCCATATCCTCAAAAAAATGGTTCATCAACACAGTATAATTTACATACGCACTTAACAGAATACTTTAAGGAACAATAAAGCTATGCACTTGAATTTTTCGTAGCATATTTCTGTCCGAATTTTACACTAGAAAATATTCCATTTGTACATATTTATTTAGGCAAGCTTACTCACTTTATTTACACCTTTTACCTTTCATATATATAACGATTTGTAATGGAAAATGCAACAGCAATATTGGCTGCTAAAATTACTCTTATTCACATTTTTTTACATGATGAACACTTTCAGATTTTATTCTCGTTTACAAATTGCTTAGCTTCTAAGTAGATAACGATTAGTGAAAGTCCTTTCATTGTTCAATGAAGATAAACCAGGTTGAAGAAGCTTTACTAGACTTATGATTGGCCAGTAAGGAGTTATTTCTTGCTCAGTATGTATTTCTCCAACAGTGACATCTAGAGATTTACGAAAATATATAAGGACAACTCCCAAGTACTTCCAATAATTTACATTTACGTTAAGGGTTCTGTAGTGTAGCTGTATTATTATGCTTGTGCCAAGGTTAACCTTTGGGAATGCTTGTATTGAACTTTGTTGACCATTGTTTGGTAATTCCCTTAAGCCAAGTGACCCTGGCATGGATCGTGTACTCTTGTATATATGTAGTCAACCCTTGTTAATAAAGTCAGTCGTAGTTAAGCCAACATTCGGTACTTTACAATTATTACAGTTCAAACGACAAGTAACTGTTTCCTTCCGAAGGGAGGAAATTCGTTCAATAAAAGAATGGTTCTGTAGACTTCAAAAGCGTTTCGATGAGGTGTGAAACCGACACCCTCGCCTCAAGAGACGTCAAAGGG
Source organism: Triops cancriformis (assembly GCA_020615345.1). Taxonomy (NCBI): domain Eukaryota; kingdom Metazoa; phylum Arthropoda; class Branchiopoda; order Notostraca; family Triopsidae; genus Triops; species Triops cancriformis. The sequence goes on from JAHZNP010000846.1 coordinate 32,005, forward strand.
CGGTCACTCTTGGAAAACAACTGTAGCTCCTTGAAAAAGTAGCCCACAAGTTTTCTCAAGTAGTTGTCATCAAGTTGGCCTGTGGCCTCTTGCCTGGCTGTACCCGACAACTCAAATGTGGACACGTGGAGACACGTGCTTTCTCGCGTTTGGCCTGACAGACCCAACTCACCATAGGGGCAGATCATTGACTCTTGCTTCAACTCGGTCAAAAAGATGTTCGGAACCCAGCCACGTGCCTTCGTGTTGACTGAAGCACCGAAAACGGGCCCGAATGAGTAAAAAGGGGGGTAAGATGTCATCGTAGTGCTCTTACGCATTTCAATGATTCTTCTTCGGCCTGTCTGTCGCTGTGTCTTCCGTGAGAACGACTCTGACTCTTCCTCACGCGCTCGTTGAGCTCTTGTCCCAACATTTCAGTGCGTGTGTGTCAGTTTTAAGTTGTTTGCCGACGACTTCAATATCGCTTAGCTTACAGGCAAGAAGAGCCGTCCCTCCCCCTCGCGCTCGCTTTCTACACCGCGCGCAGCCATGTTAGCCGTGTTGGCTCTTGGATCACCGGCATAACAATGACACAATGGAAATGGAGACCCCCAACTTCGCGACGCGCCCCCGTTTCAAAGAGGGGATCGGGATGTATATATGTATCCATGTGTGTGTATGTGTGTGATCCCGAAGAGACCAGGAAATATAGAAGGGACTCCCCACCGAGGTCAACACAAAGAGATCTAAAGCTTGCCAGCGTTTTGACCTGACGGCCCCCCAAAGTCTCAGCATCCCTTGTCAATACCCTTTGGGGGAGCTCAAATCAAATAGATATTAAAAGTCAATCGCTGTGAAATGGCCTTTAAATGATCTTTTCATCAAGTTCCATGGCTTTGTTCATTTCTTAACCAATGAATGAAAGGATAAAAAAAGGTAGCTCCGAAAATTCGAAACTTATTACTAAGTATTACGAATTCTGGTTAAAATGTGATTACTTTCGTAACGCGAATGAAGAAACGACTTGTTCTCATTAAGACAAATGACGCTCAAGGTCATTTATTAAAACATAGCCGCCAAAGTTTTTCATTGCTTAAATTAGGTGTGAACTACAGACAAATTGTGACGTCACTCAGAACGAAAAGTAGGAAGGTTCTTTCAGTTAGTTTATAGGTAAGGAACAGGGTTGAACGCGGTAAAAAAAAATTGGTTACCGTCACCGCGTAAGCGGTAACTGGGATTTTTCTTTACTTTATCGCTGTGAGTATTTACCGCGATATTTTGAGACAGACGCGGTAGCGGTAAAATTATTTGCAACACGAATATCGAGTAAACATTGAGGTAAATTATTAAAATGAGGAAACTGTAAAATGATTAGAGAAAGTGACGTAAAAACTTTGTGTGATCTGATGAAGATTTGTCCTTAAAAAAATTGGCAACATTGCTCTTAGCCTAGCACTTTGCTGTTGCACTTCAGAAAAGTAAACGTTCGAAACATTGTTTCTTGTTGTTGGCTTGGTTCGTGCTCGCGATTGAAGTAATTTGTGTAATTCAGTCTAATATCGCCTATGAAAGAAAATTTGAACTCTTTGCACACAATAGGATACACTTAAGTGACTGCAGGCTTATTGCCAAGTGATGCTATTATCTCCTCATCTACAAATTCGTCAACCTAATCAGGCCGTCCCCTTTCGAATTGGCTTAAACCCTACGAATGAAGACTCATCAAGAAAGAGCTGCTCATTGCTTTCATTTTTGAGAATGTCACTTCGTGCGGGAACACAGTGGTCTTGATCATGCATTAGTTACTTTTACTAGAAAGTATCGTACTTTTGCAAATCGTATACTTACAAGCGAACCGCTCATTTCGAAAATGGGCGATGCATAGGAATCGGGACTCTTCTGGACAGTGTTTAGTCACAATAAGACAACTTAAGGCTCAGCTACGGCTTGAACTTTTCTTAGCTTCGAACCCAGAACTTCCAGCTTTACCGAAAGAAATTCTGAATTCAGCGTCGGTATTGACGCCGAACCGCGTAAAGTCAAGTAACCAGATGCACACTTATCAATATGTCACGTGATCTCAAGCGATTGGTTAAGGAACTTGTAGTAATTTCATGTTCAGCCGGCTGGCATGAAGGTGGTTTAAGGCCCCGGTATACACAAACCCCTTATGGGCGAATAACATGGGAAGATTTCAGACACCATAATTTGAAAACGGTCAAAATTTCAAAGATATTGTTTTGATAGTAACGTTGCTATTAGTGATGACTAGTACGCAACATCGAGTTTTTGGGAAAAAAGGAGTTTGATAAATTTGTAAACTTTGACTGAATGTGTGCTACTTTCTTATTACACAGAAAAATGGAGATCGGGCAATGTAGTGCACTAGCTCTGATTTTGTACAGTTTTATGATAAAGAGAAAAAAGAGATCTGTTTGGTAGTTTTTGTGATATTGTGTATGAAATTTCAAGGTTTTGTTTGATTTTATTATGCTTTACCGCTATCCAGAGTTTCTGTTTGACTTCGTTTTGCTTCTGTTATAAGTCACTTGAGCAGACCTACCTTCTAAGAATAAAAGCGTGTCCCTATCTTTTATTTTTT